>SKCR01019165.1:0-44045 GCA_019454045.1 Zanthoxylum bungeanum | reverse complement strand
ACAAACAGAATATGAGAATGTTAGAATGTCTAACCAACCTTATGCTTCGTGTTTGGGTAGCATAATGTATGCCATGTTATGTACGAGGCCTGATATCAGTTTCGCTGTTAGCGTAACTAGCCGATATCAGTCCAATCCAGGTAATGACCATTGGATGGCCATTAAACATATCCTAAAGTATCTTAAAGGTACCAAGGATAAGTTGATTATATATGGAGGAAACGAACTGCAGGTTAATGGGTATACAGACTCCGATTTCCAATCGGATCCCGATGATAGAAAGTCTACATCTGGATTTGTCTTACCCTTAACGGAGGTGCAGTTTGTTGGAAGAGTTCCAAACAGGGATCGACAGCTGATTCCACCACTGAGGCGGAATATATTGCAACTTCTGAAGCTACAAAAGAGGCTGTGTGGATAAAGAACTTTATCACAGAATTGGGAGTTGTCCCAAGTATCGAGAATGCGATTCCGTTATACTGTGATAATACTGGAGCCATTGCGCAAGCAATGAACCGAGGGCGCATCAGAAGTCGAAACATGTGGAACACAAGTACCACATCATTCGAGAGATTGTGTCACGAGGGGATATTGTCGTGTGCAAGGTACCGAGTGAAGATAATGTAGCAGACCCGCTAACGAAGGCCATACCTCCGAAGTTGTTTGATAAACACGTGGAGTCGATGGGTATTGGATACAATCGATATTGGCACTAGAGCAAGTGGGAGATTATATTGGGGTTGGTGCTCAGAGCGCCAATTCCCGGTTGTATTTCTGTTGAATACTTCTGTAAAACATTATTATTATGAATAATATATGCAGTTTCTATAATATAATCTATCTTCTATATGGTAAAGACGTAATGACCCTAGAATGATTAGTCATGATACAGTTGCAAAAGCGTTGCAACGGACATTGGGTAGTATCATGACGTTGTCATTCTCAGACAGTTCCTGGTCAAGGTTTACACTACTTGGTCAGTATAGTAAACCCGTTGAGACCGGTACATGTCGTATACTGGAATATATGATTCCAATGGTTTCTCAATGAACCATAAGTCTTGGAGACTAGTATAGACGTGTAGGTGTTTTATAGGGATAAACACTGAACGACTCACTGAAGATTCTTAATGGATGGTACACCAACGTCAATAAGAATCTTCTTGGGTTGAGTAGCACTTGTGATTCTTAGACTTGAGATGTCATTGTGGGCACATGAGACATCTTCTACACTTAGACGGCAGTCACGTCACCGATCTATTTAGATCAGACCTCCGCATGTTCGTTGGGTGTAGATAGATCCTCAGGGTGTCCTATGTGTATCAAGATAGGATCCGTCAGTTCTGTGTACCAGAGCATAGGTAGTCCATATGATTAGCAATCAGATAAAACCATGGGCCCGTGGTAAAGTTTAGAAGCTAGTTCTAAACATTCTTTTTGAGATTGCTAATATAATAGTCGACTGGATAATCCCGATAGAGATTTGACGTTTACATCATATCGCTGGGATTTATCCGGATACCTTTGACGGAGGAATTATACATTTTCCATGACCTCGACCTGTATGGTTCAGCGAGATTATCCGTGATCGTCATAGTCTACGGGTGGATAGATTATGGACACGAAATTAGATTTCGTGACGGATATACCTGAATCTAGAGAGTCTCAATAATGAAACATACTCGTAGAGCACTAGAGCAACATTAATAAATAATATTGATTATTTATAAAGTCGTTTAAAGGTTAAACGCAATATACGTGCTAAAGAGACTAGATAGTCATTTACTTAATTTTTGTGTATTTACATTTAATACTTGATTAATTTAAATACACATTAATTAATAGTCAAAATGAGTTATTTGACTATATCCTAAATGAATATATGTTTTTTAATATTTAATGTAAATATTATACATATATTTAATATATTTGTATTTGATTAATTAATAATTATTTAATTGTTAAATGATTAAATTAATTAAAATAAATATCTTATATTAGGATATTTAAAGTAAATGATGTTAGTTGCAATTGTTGACTTAAATAAATATCTATAAAGTAGTTTTAGATATTTATATTAAGATAACAAATTAATTTGAAATGAAATTGAAATGAAAAATTTGGTATATGCTTGTTGTTAAATTCGGCCAAGGCTTTTTTTTGCACAAGTATATATTGTTTTCATTTTCTTTTCATTTGGTTAACCTAATACACTTTACCAAAAAGAAACTCCATTGAAGAGACTAAAAGGAAGCTTGAGAAAGAAAGAAAGATCAAAGAAAAGCTTGATTTTAGTAAGTTTTTTCCAACTTGCTATTAGTAAGGAAATTGTTCCTTAGGATCTAGGCTTTAATATATGATATCCTTAGGTTATTTCTTTCTTTGTTCCTTGTGGTTTTAGTTGATGGAAGTTTTGATGGAGGTGTAAAGCATGTATGATGAAGGAAGTGTATGACTATTGTAGTTATAAATATTCTTTTAAGGTTTTGGAAACCATGTTGCTAATCTAGAGTTATTGACCCACTCTTAAATGACCTAGATTTGATCTTGAGTTGTTTCATTGTGTTGAGACTTGGATTGGATGGAAGAATGATGATTGAAGTAATTGATTTAATGTATTTGGTCTAATTTGTCCAATTTGTGGAAATTGAAAAATTAGGGTTCATGACCAATTCCAAATTTTGGGATTTTCATATATGTTGTGCATTTGGATGTGTATATGATGCATATAAAGTTTCATGTTGATTGAATTACATTTGGATGTGTTTTGAAGCATGAAATGACAAATGGTACATTTTGGGCACTAATGAGTGCTCACGGCTTTGATGATGATTTATGGGATTTTTGGTGCTTTTGGTGTTTTGATGTTTTGAACATGCTAATTTCATCTTAGAAATGATTTAGAATCATTCAAAATTGATTAGATCAATTTCGGATTAAAATGGACAAAATACCAAAGTAAGGGTAATTTGGTAAATTCACTTAAATATGATTTATTGAATTTTATTTCATAATTTGATTATTGGAATATTAAATAAATATGTTTATTTAATTAATCCGAGAAAAAATTTTGAAATCTGAAAATCGTATTTTCACCGCTTCCGCTGCGTTACCGGATTCACCCCCTAAATAACCCCTACAGCCTACTCTTGCATTTTCACATGCCATAACATGTAGATATTCATGATATTCTAGTCATAAAATTTGATTTTATGTAATTTAAAGGTTAAATAAGAATATGAGATGTATGCAAACAGATTAATAAGATTAATTGGTTTAAATGTTTAAAAATTACGAATTCAAGTTTTAGAAACAAATGGACATTATGAGTACATTATTTTCCTTGTTATATCGTATAGAAACCCGGACGTAAATTCCATAACCGGTTCCGAATGGACAATAATATGGTGTAAACTCGGGATACAGTATCGCGTACCTTTGGAATAAATAATGTGCTTTTATCGATTAAATGGTTTAATGATAGTTGGTCCATTCGTTGAATTCTAAATTTTAAAACCTATAAGTGGACTAATAATTGAAGAGTTAAATTGATTAGATCACTATAACAACTTGATTAAATTAGTTTAATTAAGTTAATTGGTTAATAGAGATTAATCGAGATTAGTGCATAAAACTTTAGGAGTTAAAATTGGTTAGATCACTAAATTATCAACTAGTATTAATAAGGTTATGACTTTAGCCGAGCATAATCTAAGATTCATAAGATACTAGTGAGATAGAAACCTTACACTTCAAAATAGTGAGTGGGAAAGAGGAATACCATAATATATCCCACGATCTCCATTGTTATCCAGAAAAAGTGAGATTCAATAGGCGCCTCGAGACGGCTTTGCCTTCGTCTCCCTACGGATGGTGTCCTTTTTGGGTCAATATCAGGTTTGGATTCCGAAAGGATAGGGACTCTAGATGTATCTGGTGATTTAACCTACCCTACGACGGTTCTTCACTAGTTAAGTCCAAGGGTTCCGAAATATTGGGTCACACTCACAAAGGAATGATTAAGTTGTTAATCAAAGCTTCATTGATCAAAATAACGGTAGTTGATTAATATAGAAATAAGAGTTATTTCAGAAATATTAATCAATTGTGAATGTCTCAGTCTATCATGCGAATACTGGACCTACCATACGACGACACTTATTTGTGGGATGATAGATAACCATGGCATAGTAATTCTTTTAGGTTTCTAATTCATTATACATTGATCAAGCATCATGTTTAATTTTATGCCTAAATATTTGACAATTTTAATATGCGATGAATGAATGTTGAATGCGCATTTATTATTTTTCAGCCATGGCTTATGCAATTATCTCAATTCTCAAACAGCAAAAAAAATTAAGTGGGGATAATTATGTTAAATGGAAAAGTGACATGAATGCTATCTTAGTCTGTGAAGACCTTAAATTTATCCTAATTGAGGAATGTCCTCCTGACCCAGCACCAAATGCTGGCAGAGCTGCACGTAATGCTTATAATAATTGGATTAAAGCTGATGAGAAAGCCCATAGCTATTTGATAGCATTCTTGTCTGAGGTTTTTTGCTGCACAGTATGAGCTTATGGTGACAACATCAATGATTACATAGTCATTACAAAACATGTTTGGGCAACCTTCAGACCAGCAACAACATGAGGAAATAGTCTTTGTATTGACCGCTAGAATGAAGGAAGACACATCAGTCCGAGACCATGTGTTAAGGATGATGTCTTATCTTAATATGGCTGAAACCCATGGTGCACGTATCAATGTGCAAAGCCAAGTAACAATGATCATGGAAACCCTTCCGAAGAGTTTCTTGCAGTTTAAAAGTAATTATTCTATGAATAAGTTGACTTTTACGTTGACTAAACTGTTAAATGAGCTCACTAATTACGAGTTCGTTATGAATGGTCTTCTAAATCTGCAAAGAAGAAGAAGAAAGGCAATTGGAAGGCAAAGGTAAAACTAATGAAAAAAAGAACAACAAAGGCATTAAAGGAACCAGTGTCAAAGGAATTGTCTGAAATACCATGATGAGCTTAAAGAGAAGAAGAATACAGGTAAATACGATTTACTTGTCATTGAGTCTCTTTTGGTGGAGGATAATAAATCCATATGGATTGTTGATTCTGGTGCCACTAACCATGTTTGTTGTTCTTTGCAGCTACTTGACTCATGGAGGGATCTTGCTGAAGGTAGTTTTACCATGAGAGTTGGGCAGATGATGATGTTTCAGCAAAAATAGTGGGAGTCTCAAATTTGAATTTTAATAAGAGTTATTTATGTTTGAATGATGTGCTATATATTCCTTATTTTTGCAGGAATTTGATTTCTGTAACAAAACTTATGGAATGTGATTTTTCTATTTCATTTAATAATAAGTCAGTTATTATTAGTAGAAATGGATTAAATATATGAACGAGAAACTCCGAGAATAATTTATATGTATTAAGGCCGTTAATACATGAACTTATTATTAGTAGAAATGGATTAAATATATGAACGGTAAACTCCGAGAATAATTTATATGTATTAAGGCCGTTAATACATGAATCACTGCTTAATACTGAAATGTTTAAGATTGAAAGATCTAAAACTAAACGGCAAAAGATTTCTCATGATGATACATAAATATGACACCTTAGACTTGGTCACACTAACCTTGACCGGATAGATAAACTAATTAAGAACGGATTTTTAAATCAGTTAAGACTAGGTACTTTACCATATCTGCGAATCCTGTCTAGAAGGCAAAATGACTAAGAGACCTTTTACTGGAAAAGGGATAAGTGCCAAAGAAATACTTGAGCTAATACATTCAGATATTTACGGACCAATTAATGTAAAAGCCTGAGGTGGTTATGAATACTTCGTCACTTTCATTTATGATTATTCTAGATATGGGTATATTTACCTAATGCAGAACAAGTCAGATACATTTGAAAAGTTCAAATAGTATCGTGCTGAGGTTGAGAACCAGTTAAGTAAAAGCATCAAAATTCTACGATCAGATCATGAAGAAGAATACCTTGATAGAGATTTCGAGGAATTCTTAGTTGAGTATGGAATTATTTCACAGCTCACAGCACCTGGAACACCACAATAAAATAGTGTTGCAGAAATGAGAAATCGCACATTACTAAACATGATGAGATCAATGTTTAGTTATAGCACTCTTACCTAGTTCATTTTGGGGGTTTGCATTGCAAACTGCAATGTATATCATGAATATAGTTTCTTGTAAGTCTGTTTGTGGACAACAGGACCTGGGCGACGCCGTTTCTAGGCTCGCGGCACTAGTTGAGAAGTACTAAATAACATGGAGTCGCCACCCGGTGTGAACCGGGACAAAGGTTTAAGGCCGCACTCACCCCTCGCAAGGGAGACCCTCAACCGTTGGGTTCGGAATGGTCCCTTACTTATGTCACTTGTAATGAAAGGATTTATGTAATAATTAATCAAGCTTAAATAACACTTATTTCCAAGAGTATCATGCTTCTAAATTCTCACATGCAAAATAAAACTTATGCACACATTTCACATATATCTCACATTTAAAATTGCATGCTTAACATATATCAAAATAGCAACAAACATACAACTTCATTTGCATATTACATTCAGGAAAACAAGCACACATATTAACCATACAAGCACACATATGGGCACTTTTCCAAGTGGTACGTGGAATTGTATCCCAAGTACAGACCGCACTACCGTCCATTCGGAATCGGCTACGGAATTTACGTCTGGGTTTCCATCCGATATACCGCAAGAAATAATACTCAAATGTTATCATGACATAAGCATAGGATTGTAATACATTAACATATTTGTATTCATACATGTGGGGATAGCTACTAGGAGAACTATGCATGAAATCTAATGAAGAGGACTCAGTTCAGTGGGTGCGCGTTCGTGTAGCGTTCGTAAACGCGTTCGAACGATAAACAGAAGGTTTGCGTTCGTGTAGCGTCCGAGAACGCGTTCGAACGGAACCAGGCCTGATACATTATGAAACTAAGAAAGTGCGTGTGCGTTCGTGTAGCGTTCGTAAACGCGTTCGAACGGTAAACAGAAGGTTCGCGTTCGTATGGCGTTTGATAACGCGTTCGAACGGAAATGAAACAGAATGCTCTCGTTCGTATGGCGTTTGTTAACGCGTTCGAACGGAAATGAAACAGAATACTCACGTTCGTGTGGCGTTCGTGAACGCGTTCGAACAGAAATGAAACAGAATGCATGACAAGGCAAAATACATGCGCGTTCGAGTTGCGTTCGTAAACGCGTTCGAACGGGAACAGACCTGATGCATGAAATGGGACGCAATACGTAAACGACAAAATAAAGGGGGGCGCGGCGAAGTACTGCCGTAAAGGTGGCCTTTTGGGGGCTCTTGATCTCTCAAGAGATGACCTTTAGACCAACATACTAAGCCCATACGCTTGACGGAACCATGCACAAAGAATTAAAAGCAATAATATTAAACATAATGTGCCCGATTGAATGTATCTTGTATCCAACCGAACACACATCAACCGGCGCGGCAAAGCATCGTGGTAAAGGGCTTTAGCCCCTCCCCATAGGGGATCTCACATCACACTTACTAAGCCCATGCGCTTGGTTGAATCATGCATACGAAAATAAAGACAATCATATCAAACTAAGTATGTCCGATTGAACGTATTTCGCATTCAACCGAACACACATCAATCGGTGCGGCAAAGCATTGTGGTGAAGGATTTTAATCCCTCCAATTAGGGGACCTTTCATCGCACTTACTAAGCCCATGCACTCGATCGTATCATGCAGGAATAAGCAACATACAAAATTTAAATGACGAGAAATAAACAAACCAAAGCAACACAAAACAAGAGAAGGTGTCGTTTGCTCAAGTGGTACGTGGAGTTGTGTCCCAAGTACAGACCGCACTACCGTCCATTCGGATTCGGCTACGGAATTTACGTCTGGGTTTCCATCCTATATACCACAAGAGACGACACTCTTCCATTCATCCAATACCCACAACACACATCATACACACAACAAATGCCACAAATATAGAAAATATAATCAAAATAAATGACCAGAAATTAAATAAGAATAAGTGTGAAAAATACCCTCAGGTCTAACCTTTTAAGCTGTCTCTCGGACTCGCGTTTCACACGAAGATCGAAAGGGGGGTAAGCTCCGCAACTTTTCTGGTTCACTGGTTTGCCTCTTCCTTTGCTGTTCGGCCACTCAAGCTACTGTTCCGACTCCGTTTTGCTGCTGTTTCCTTGTGGTTTTGTTGCCGCTTCCTCTGTGTCCCCTGCTTACTGTTTGTGGACTGTTTTGATATTCTTTTTGGTGTGGTTTGTGTGGTTATTTCAAGGATTATAAGTGTAGTTTATGTTATTGTTTTAAGGGGTTTTAGGGACTGTTTTAGGAGTTGTTTAAGCTGCTGTGTTTTGGTGTGATTTTCGGTGATGTGTGGAGGTTTAATGGGGCTGATTTTCGGTGGTGGTCCGGGGTTGTTTTGGTGTAATTTTCGGTGGTGTGAGGGTAAGGATCCAGGGAGTGATATGCTTGTGATGTCTAGTATTTCTTGCTATAATTCTTGTGTGAATTGTGTGTATGAGCTAGAGAGATTGGAGAGGAGGGATGGCTAGGTTAGGGGTTGTTTATATAGAGAAGGGCTAGGGCTTCACCTTGTCTCACAAGAAGAGATTTGCTTCCAAATTAGGAGAGATGAGAAAGGTATACACAAGATTGAGGGGGGACAAAATATTTTAAGTTAGGAAGTTGTAATATTTAATTTGTGTTGGTTTAGGAATACAAATATTTTAGATTGGTAATTCTTATTAGATTAGGAAGTCAAATATATGATTGGCTTTAATTGGTTAGGATTGATTTTAATTAGGTGTATCTTCTTTTTAATTTTATTAATAATTATTTAATTTGGGATTGTTTTTATGGGCTTTGGGGGGCTAAATGGGCTGGGGTGCGAGGCTAGCAGCAAAACCAGAAATACCGGCTCCGTTCGAATGCCTACTCGAACGTGGCACGAACGTCCGCAATCTGCACGAGGTTCGAACGAAGTACGAACGCAGCACCAACGAAGACAGTGAACTTGTGGAATGAACTTGATGACATACTTATTCCGAATTTCCCCTTCCGACCTCCGTTTCCCGCAATATCCTTAGCTAAAAAGGTAGTGCCTCCAATTGAGACTCATCATCAGGTTTCACATGCGAAAATGCAATGCCTACAGTCGCCCCCACTTTGATGGGACTTGTGCAGTGTGTGACAGTGACAATCCTATCAAAGTACATGCAATGCATTTTCACTTACCTGGCTCGCCAGCTGCCACTTGACTTACCATGTGTTGAGTTGAGTTGATTTGGATGGTGAGGTGCTGCGACCCCTGGTTCATTCTCTCGAACCGCGCTGTGATGTGGTCCATTCTTGAACTGTGCTTCCATTCTTGGAGTGCCATTCCCGGCTTGTTCATTCTCGAACTGTGTCGAGATGAGGCTTTATTCCTCTAGGCTTTCTTCCTTCAATTGTGTTGAATGTGGGCTTTCTTCCTGAACTGCACTGAGTGTGGGCTTTGTTCCCGAACTGAGCTTAGTGTGGGCTTTATTCCCGAACTGTACTGAATGTGGGCTTTATTCCCGAGTTTGCTGGACGTAGGCTTCCTTCCTGAATTGTATTGAATGTGGGCTTTATTCCCGAACTGCACTGAGTGTGGGCTTTGTTCCCGAACTGTACTGACATGAGGCTTTCTTCCCCTTGAGCTTTGTTCTCAAACTATACTGATATGAGGCTTTCTTCCCCTTGAGCTTTGTTCTCAAACTATACTGACATGAGGATTTCTTCCCCTTGAGCTTTGTTCTCAAACTATACTGACATGAGGCTTTCTTCCCCTTGAGCTTTGTTCTCAAACTATACTGACATGAGGCTTTCTTCCCCTTGAGCTTTGTTCTCTGATCTGAGCTGACTGTGTGGCTTTGTTCTTGAACTGTATTGAATGCGGGCTTTCTTCTTCTGAACTGATCTGAATGTAGGCTTTCTTCCTGAACTGTATTGAGTGTGGGCTTTATTCCCGAACTGTACTGACATGAGGCTTTCTTCTCCTCCTGAGCTTTATTCTCGAACTGTTGAGATGAGGCTTTATTCCTCCCGAGCTTTATTCTCGAACTGTTGAGATTAGGCTTTATTATTCCTCCCGAGCTTTATTCTCGAACTGTTGAGATGAGGCTTTATTCCTCCCGAGCTTTATTCCCGAACTGTATTGAATGCAGGCTTTCTTCCTGAATTGCACTGAGTGTGGGCTTTATTCCCGAATTGAACTGACATGAGGTTTTCTTCCCCTGAACTGATATGATGCGGGCTTCGCCCCCAGAATGCCAAACCCGGCAATGTTGATCTGATGTAATGCGGGCCTCGCCCCCAGAATGCCATACCCGGCAAAGCTGATACTGAAGTGGGCCTCGGCCCCAACTGCTACTGATATGGCCTCGCCCTCAAACTGATATTGATATGGGCCTCGCCCCTATGTTGATATTGATATGGGCCTCGCCCCCATGCTGATACCGATGCTAATATTGATGCTTCTGACTTCTGCTTTCATTTGCCGCTTTCTCTCTTTATTCTTCAAAACCTATGAACACAAAACAAACACAAAACACAAAAGGATTCAAAATATGTTACGTTATGCATGCATGCGTGAATGAGTTTCCTATCTCGTTGGGTTAGGTCTTCCGTCAATTCCATTGATGACCATTCTCCTCTTAGGGAAAGTACCATTTCCACCTGTCTACCCTGATTTGTTCCAGGAACCCGTTTCTTTCCAAGTCTAACAGTCCCACTGTCTCCATTTCCCAATTCCCGAATGGCTAACTTATCTTTTCTGCTTGCTTCTTTTGAGGATTCCCTACGCTCTGAGCATCACATTACCAAGATTGAACACACTCATGTTGCAAGTTTGAAAGTAATAGTCTTAGGCAGATAAATGAAATGATCGCCTTTATTATTGTTGAGGAAACGTTCGAACAGGTAAACAAAATCAATGTCTTTATTAAAAGTGCAAGATAAACTAGGAGAAACAACAGTGCCCTCTTCTTCAGCCCATGGTTCTTCACCATTGTTATCCCTTATTCCTATGAAGCTGAGTGGTTGAGAGTTGGAGGACAAGGGTTTCGGGTAGGCCAGAGTTGATCATGTAGGCACTGGGTTGTTCTTTCTCTGAGTCGGGTATTGTATGGGCATCGATGAGGTTTTGGATTTCATGTCTGAGGCGGGCGCAGTTGTCGGTGTCATGGCCTTTTTCTTGGTGGAAGTGACAGTATAAGTTTAAGTTCATGTGAGGTGGCACAAGATTTGGAATGAGCCTAGGTTCCAAAGGTTTTAAGAGTCCTTGCGCCTTCAGCTTTTCGAATACCTTTGAAAGAGGCTTACCAAGGTTAGAAAATCGTCTGTTCTTAATGGCAGTGACCTCAGCAGTAGCAGGCATAGTCCCTGAATGTCCCCCAATATTCCTTCTGTTCTGTCCATAAAACTTTCTGTCTCTCGGCTTCCTCCTCCTCAATATCCATAACTGTCTCCATCAGCTGTCGAAAATCAGTAATCATCGAAGTCATTCTCCTCAGTTTGCCATAAATAGAGGGCTTGGTGCCCTTGATGATCATTTTGATCTGGTCCTTTTCTGAGGGCCGGGTCTGCATCTTCAGAAGCTGGCTCCTCCAGCGGTCCACATATTCCTTGAAATTTTCCTCCGGCTTCTGCTTGATATTTTCTAAGTCACGGAGTGACAAGTCAATCTCCAGGTCTGTGACATATTGTTTTAAGAAAGCATCAGCTAGCTCCCTTCAATCTTCCTTAACCTGTTTGTCCAGGTTATGGTACCATACTACGGGTGCCCCCTCGAGTGACATCCCAAACATTTTCTGTACCTGGCGCTGAGACAAGCCAACTGAACTCATAACAGACACATACTGACGGAGATGCACCTCGGATCTCCATTCCCATTAACTTAGCCAAATCCGACATCTTAAACTGCGCTGGAAACTGCTCCTCAAACTTCATTGTCTCATAATCTAGCAAATCTTCATTCTTACCCCTCATCTTGCGGGTAACGGATTCAACCTGATCCTTGAGTTTCTGTATCTCGGCTTGAGACCCATCACTCTGTCTGTTGCATACTCTGCCATATCATCATCAAAAGCGGGGATATCATCCCCCAACCCATTCGGAGGCTCATCGCGCCTTACATTCTCAGAATTTCCCCCAGCACGGGGCACAGCCATATTGTCATGACAGTAGTCAAGGCTTGCAACTGTTCAGTGACCTTGGCGAGACCGTTTTCCAACTGATCCATACGGGACAACCTCAATATCTGATTCACTCATGTCTATTTCCAGTATTTTGATGAGTCTTCCTTTTTTCCTAACCCAACGGGAATCTATGATGGCTTTCATAACACAAGGGTTAACATGATGTATGTATGCATGATGGCATAAGAGGCATATAACATATAAATCATACTAATCAATAAAATTTTCAAACAAGTCGGCCCATTATCATTTTTAGAAGCTTTTGGGCTGACTGTCATAAGAGTGAACACGTCCCAGTTTAAATGGCCCAACGAGTTCATATCTTATGGCAAGGAGTCCAACTAATCCAAATGATAATACTCCGAACACAAGCACAAGGTGGCCCATCAACACTTAGACGCCTTTGGCCCAATAGTCATGGAATACATTCTTGTCCCAGTTTAAATGGCCCAACAAGTCCATATCCCATGACAAATGGTCCAAATGGATCCAAACGATGATGTTCCCAAACACAAGCATAGAAGGGTGATAATGCAAACATAACATAATATTTTTTACATAATGGCCCATCAACATTTCAGAAGCCTTGAGCCTAATAGTCATACAGTACGAACTTGCCCCAGTTTAAATGGCCCAGCAAGCCCGCATTTCTGACAATAGTCCAACTGCATCCAAATGAGGATGGTCCATAAGCACATTCTCAAGGAAATAATTGTTACTTTAACCATATAAACCGGTCTAGGGGTGGATTTGCAAGAGTATGGACAAAGGCTCTCACGGCGAAGGATAGCCCACAACTAGGTCTCCCCACTCAAGGGTTCAAGCGACCAAGTGAGCGTATCCCTTTTTATACACTAAGGTACGTGCCAATGAGCTATGGTGTGTGACGGACTGTCAAATAGATTTCCCGTTGTAGATTCCCCAGAGGGAATGTGGAGCGAGGCTCACTTAAATACCCAAGCCTCTTAGGCTCTTATCGCTTGGTGTCAGGAATAAACAACGAGTCCTCCAAATTAGTCCATCACAATGGCTACGAGTAGATGGCCATATAGGTGCCTTCACAGCTTTTCCTTCTAGAAAGGTAGTGAGTGAAGGAAGACACCAAACCATTACCTAGCCTCAAAGTGCCCTTGATTAAACCCCCACTTTATCCACTATAGACATGGCCAATTAAAACATAAATCCAAACATTACAAGACAATATTTCGGGGCCAATTCTCTATCCCCAGTGGAGTCGCCAGACTGTGGACAATAGGACCTGGGCGACGCCGTTTCTAGGCTCGCGGCACTAGTTGGGAAGTACTAAATAACATGGAGTCGCCACCCGATGTGAACCGGGACAAAGGTTTAAGGCCGCACTCACCCCTCGCAAGGGAAGACCTCAAACCGTTGGGTTCGGAATGGTCCCTTACTTATGTCACTTGTAATGAAAGGATTTATGTAATAATTTAATCAAGCTTAAATAACACTTATTTCCAAGAGTATCATGCTTCTAAATTCTCACATGCAAAATAAAACTTATGCACACATTTCACATATATCTCACATTTAAAATTGCATGCTTAACATATATCAAAATAGCAACAAACATACAACTTCATTTGCATATTACATTCAGGAAAACACAAGCACACATATTAACCATACAAGCACACATATGGGCACTTTTCCAAGTGGTACGTGGAATTTTATCCCAAGTACAGACCGCACTACCGTCCATTTGGAATCGGCTACGGAATTTACGTCTGGGTTTCCATCCGATATACCGCAAGAAATAATACTCAAATGTTATCATGACATAAGCATATGGATTGTAATACATTAACATATTTGTATTCATACATGTGGGGATAGCTACTAGGAGAACTATGCATGAAATCTAATGAAGAGGACTCAGTTCAGTGGGTGCGCGCGTTCGTGTAGCGTTCGTAAACGCGTTCGAACGATAAACAGAAGGTTTGCGTTCGTGTAGCGTCCGAGAACGCGTTCGAACGGAACCAGGCCTGATACATTATGAAACTAAGAAAGTGCGTGTGCGTTCGTGTAGCGTTCGTAAATGCGTTCGAACGGTAAACAGAAGGTTCGCGTTCGTATGGCGTTTGATAACGCGTTCGAACGGAAATGAAACAGAATGCTCTCGTTCGTATGGCGTTTGTTAACGCGTTCGAACGGAAATGAAACAGAATACTCACGTTCGTGTGGCGTTCGTGAACGCGTTCGAACATAAATGAAACAGAATGCATGACAAGGCAAAATACATGCGCGTTCGAGTTGCGTTCGTAAACGCGTTCGAACGGGAACAGACCTGATGCATGAAATGGGACGCAATACGTAAACGACAAAATAAAGGGGGGCGCGGCGAAGTACTGCCGTAAAGGTGGCCTTTTGGGGGCTCTTGATCTCTCAAAGAGAGGACCTTTAGACCAACATACTAAGCCCATGCGCTCGACGGAACCATGCATACAAAGAATTAAAAGCAATAATATTAAACATAATGTGCCCGATTGAATGTATCTTGTATCCAACCGAACACACATCAACCGGCGCGGCAAAGCATCGTGGTAAAGGGCTTTAGCCCCTCCCCATAGGGGATCTCACATCACACTTACTAAGCCCATGTGCTTGGTTGAATCATGCATACGAAAATAAAGACAATCATATCAAACTAAGTATGTCCGATTGAACGTATTTCGCATTCAACCGAACACACATCAATCGGTGCGGCAAAGCATTGTGGTGAAGGATTTTAATCCCTCCAATTAGGGGACCTTTCATCGCACTTACTAAGCCCATGCACTCGATCGTTTCATGCAGGAATAAACAACATACAAAATTTAAATGACGAGAAATAAACAAACCAAGCAACACAAAACAAGAGAAGGTGTCGTTTGCTCAAGTGGTACGTGGAGTTGTGTCCCAAGTACAGACCACACTACCGTCCATTCGGATTCGGCTACGGAATTTACGTCTGGGTTTCCATCCTATATACCACAAGAGACGACACTCTTCCATTCATCCAATACCCACAACACACATCATACACACAACAAATGCCACAAATACAGAAAATATAATCAAAATAAATGACCAGAAATTAAATAAGAATAAGTGTGAAAGATACCCTCAGGTCTAACCTTTTAAGCTGTCTCTCGGACTCGCGTTTCACGAAGATCGAAAGGGGGGTAAAGCTCCGCAACTTTTCTGGTTCACTGTTTTGCCTCTTCCTTTGCTGCTCGGCCACTCAAGCTACTGTTCCGACTCCGTTTTGCTGCTGTTTCCTTGTGGTTTTGCTGCCGCTTCCTCTGTGTCCCCTGCTTACTGTTTGTGGACTGTTTTGATATTCTTTTTGGTGTGGTTTTGTGTGGTTATTTCAAGGATTATAAGTGTAGTTTATGTTACTGTTTTAAGGGGTTTTAGGGACTGTTTTAGGAGTTGTTTAAGCTGTTGTGTTTGGTGTGATTTTCGGTGATGTGTCGAGGTTAAATGGGGCTGATTTTCGGTGGTGGTCCGGGGTGTTTTGGTGTAATTTTCGGTGGTGTGAGGGTAAGGATCCATGGAGTGATATGCTTGTGATGTCTAGTATTTCTTGCTATAATTCTTGTGTGAATTGTGTGTATGAGCTAGAGAGATTGGAGAGGAGGGATGGCTAGGTTAGGGGTTGTTTATATAGAGAAGGGCTAGGGCTTCACCTTGTCTCACAAGGAAGAGATTTGCTTCCAAATTATGAGAGATGAGAAAGGTATACACAAGATTGAGGGGGGACAAAATATTTTAAGTTAGGAAGTTGTAATATTTAATTTGTGTTGGTTTAGGAATACAAATATTTTAGATTGGTAATTATCTTATTAGATTAGGAAGTCAAATATATGATTGGCTTTAATTGGTTAGGATTGATTTTAATTAGGTGTATCTTCTTTTTAATTTAATTAATAATTATTTAATTTGGGATGTGTTTTATGGGCTTTGGGGGGCTAAATGGGCTGGGGTGCGAGGCTAGCAGCAAAACCAGAAATACCGGCTCCGTTCGAATGCCTACTCGAACGTGGCACGAACGTCCGCAATCTGCACGAGGTTCGAATGAAGTAACGAACGCAGCACCAACGAAGACAGTGAACTTGTGGAATGAACTTGATGACATACTTATTCCGAATTTCCCCTTCCGACCTCCGTTTCCCGCAATATCCTTAGCTAAAAAAGGTAGTGCCTCCAATTGAGACTCATCATCAGGTTTCACATGCGAAAATGCAATGCCTACACTGTTTCTAAGACTCCCTTAAAGTTGTAAAGCTAGTTTGCGACATTTCCGCATATGGGGGTGTCCGACATATGTGCTAAAAAACAAGACTACTAAGTTGGAACCACGTTCATATGTGTGCCTATTTGTAGGCTATCCTAAGGAACCTAGGGGTGGATTCTTTTATAGTCCAGAAGATAATAAAGTATTTGTGTCGACAAATGCTACATTTCTTGAGGATGACTATACGAAAGAGTTTAAACCTCGAAGTAAAGTGTTACTTGAGGATTTACTTGCCGGTACGACCAGTACACCATTGTCAAATGTTGACAAAGACATAACACCTTCTACATCTGAAAGTCATATGCAAGTTTATTAGGATACCATACCACCTAGACGTAGTGTGAGGGTATTAAGACAACCAGAACGCTATCTAGGAAATGGTGAGGTGCAAGTTGTTGCATCTTGTGATGGTATAGATGATTCATTGACCTATCGTAGTGCAATGGAAGATACCGATAAAGAGGAATGGCTCAAAGCCATGAACCTTGAGATGAATTCTATGTACTCTAACTCAGTATGGGAACTTACAGAACAACCTGATGGGGTAAAACCCATAGGTTGCAAGTGGATCTATAAGAGAAAAGATGAATAGATGGGAACGTATAGACTTTCAAGGTTAAGCTAGTGGCAAAGGGTTATACCCAGAAAGAATGAGTTGACTATGAGAAACTTTCTCGCCAGTAGCCATGCTTAAATCCATCAGGATTCTTCTTTCCATTGTCACATATTATGACTATAAGATTTGGCAAATGGATATCAATACTGCATTATTGAATGGCAATCTTGATGAGAGTATCTATATGGTACAACCAGAGGGGTTCATTACCCAAGGTCAATAGTAAAAGGTTTGTAAGTTGCAAATGTCCATTTATGTACTCAAGCAGACATCTAGATCTTGGAACATAAGGTTTGATACTACGATTAAGACTTATAATTTTGAGCAAAACATCGATGAGCTTTGTGTCTACAAACGCATCATTGATGGTAAGGTGGTTTTCCTTATGTTATACGTTGATGATATTTTACTCATTAGGGATGATGTAAATATATTATCGGACATGAAATATGGCTAGCTAACCAATTTCAAATGAAAGATCTGGGAGAGGCAAGTTATGTACTAGGGATCTAGATCATTCAGGATCACAAGAAAAGATTGTTAGTAATGTCTCAAGCATCCTATATCGACAAGATTCTTGTGCGATTTGGTATGCAGAATTCCAAGAAATGTAATTTACCTTTCAGACATGGAATTCATTTGTCTAAGGAACAGTCTCTTAAGACACCTCAAGGAGTTGAGGAGATAAGACATATACCATATGCTTCAGCAGTTGGAAGTCTTATGTATGCTATATTATGCACGAGACCAGACATCTGTTTTACAGTGGGAATAGTCAGTAGGTTTCAATCCAACCCAAGATTAGATCATTGGGTAGCGGTGAAACATATTCTCAAGTATCTTCGGAGAATGAGAAAATATATGCTTATATATACAAGTCAGGATATGATTCTGAGATGATATACTGACTCTAATTTTCAGACGAATTTCGATTCTAGGAAATCAACATCTGGATCAGTGTTCACCCTAGGTGGTGAGGCTATAGTATAGAGGAGCATAAAGCAATCTTGTATTGCTGACTCCACCATGAAGGCTGAATATGTAGAAGCTTGTGAAGTAGCTAAGGAAATAGTCTGGCTCCGTAAGTTCTTGGCAGATCTGGAAGTTGTTCCAGATATGGATAAATCGCTCACACTTTATTGTGATAATAGTGGTGCAGTGTCGGACTCCAAAGAACCAAGAAGCCACAAGATGGATAAGCATATTGAAGGAAATATCACCTCATCGGGGAGATAGTGTAGAGAGGAGATGTCGTTGTCACGCAGATTCCATTTATAAAGACCTTATCGGCTAAAGTGTTTGAAGGTCGCCTAAAGGGTTTAGTATTACATGACATGTCTCATTTGCTCTAGTCCAAGTGGGAGATTGTTGGGATTTATGTCCTAGAGCTTCATATATTGTAAACAGAATTGATTATTGTAATAATAATAAATGCATTATTCATCTTATCAAAGTTATTTGATTTATATTGCATATTGTCCAATTGTCTTGTTTACCTTGATTACTATTGTACCTTCAGACTCAGTGTATGTTTGATGCACAAGAGGATTTAAGTATGAAATTAATAATCTAAATAGTCCATAGAGAGCAAACAAAGAGGGTACTTTGTTTGTTGTTTATCTACAAATGCGGTCCATTCTATATTTGTATGACGACCTTGATCCGAGATCGTTCATATAGTGCCATGGGAATGTAAGCACCTTGTATGATGAGATCATATAGGACTGGACTCAGATAAATATGAATTTCTTTTAATATCTATTAACCGAATAAATTTATTTTATCTAATAGATGGTCATATATGGATTCGATCTTAATCCTGAGTGTACTATGAACTCCTGCATGACAGGCTATGTCCTTTGATTTACTATGGTGAGGTTGGTGTTGCATTCACGTCCAATAACTACGTATTTTGGGGATATGGTTTGGTATGTAGCTGGGAAAATTTTACATAGATATGAAATTCAATTCTTCTTACGAGAAGTAGAAGAGTATCTCTTTTAAGAGTTGATTCGTGACTTGAATAATTTGAGCGCTCAACTTTTCTATTACGAATCGAAAGTTTTATATTCATAATTGTTATGAATTAATTGTTCATTATAGAATCAATGGTGCTTAAGAGACAAAATATTTAGAGGGGTTTAATGGACTTTTGACCCGACTCTATTTATGAGATTTTCGTGAAGGACTATATCCATATGTAATGACTATATTGGTGGACACTGAAGTTATTCGGTTTATTTTATTCATCTACGGTAACGAGAGTTCAAATTTCTAGTTTTTAGTGGAATAACGCGGAATTAACAATTCGTAATATTTGATTAAAGAGTTTAGTTAATATTTCAGAATTATTGGAGCTCGGAATCGTAAGTCCATTTCGTCCCCGTGCTAGCTCGATTAACTGTAGCAAACTTAATATAATTAGATTGTCTAATAATATGTTCACATTATATTTATATATTATTAATGAGATTAATAATATTTATTGTCACAAATGAAAACTATGTTAAATTAGTTTAACTTAAAGTTTTGTAGAATTCTTTGATTATGAGATAATCAAGTTAGTAATAATTATGAGATAATTACTACAACATAATTGAAGGTAATTTAATCATTGTTGAGATAGTGATTTTTATTTACCTTGGAGACAAAGTCATATGGCTTGTCATGCTCTCAAATTTATTATGTCTATTAGGTGGCTTGTATACACCTAATAGTTTTGTCATTAGCTAATTCATTCTTATGCTTTGGTATGGTTTCCACATTTATGTGTTTGCCATTGAAAGAAAACATTAGATGCTTAATGACAACGTCCATGTCTTTAGCTTATCATTTTTTATGCTTTGGTATCACATTCACATTTTTGTGTTTGCCATTGCAAGAAAGTATTAGATGTTTAATAATAAGGTTAGTTGGTTTGTGTAAGAGAATATAATCTCTACCATTTCTCTCACTTCTAAGGTTAATTTTTTGCATTCATTCACACAAGTGCAAATTGAGAGAAAATAGAGAGAGTTCAAACATTCATAGGTGTTGTGAGAGTGTTTGGAATTCCAAAAGCCAAACACCATTCTAACAACTGAATTCTCTAAATATTTTATAGTTTTGATCTTTGTGAGTGAAGCCCACACTTCAGTTTGTTGGTTTTGAGTCATAGTTCGGAAGATCGAGTGGTTGATCTAAGCGTTGGACATCAAAAGATTGATTTCAGCCACTACAACAAAAGGAGAAGACAAATAAAATTTTAAAAATTCATACCAAAGCCGGTGCCCACCACAAGCAACTTTCGTCGCGTTAAGGAAAGTCATTTCCTACATTCTCATCATCATGAGTGGTTACCACAAAATAAGCGGGGGGCACTCATGGAAACTGATCGTGTGGCCCCGGCATTCCAGTTCACTTGCCGCTCTATGAAGACTATCTTAGTCGTGAATCTGAAGATCCGGCAGATCAAAATACTGCCACAACTTCTTTAGGATGATCTTGTTCATTCGAAAGGGGTTGCGTGCAGATTCTGCCAGCTCCAAGCGTTATATTTCATTCTGCGGCTCAGTCTAATTAGTGACTTCTGGTCACCTCTTTTACATTTCATTCTGCAGCTCAACGAGGAGAGCTACTGTTGAGCTTACTCTTTGGGTGTTCCTTCTTCCACTTTCGTTGCCCTCGTCAACCCTCTTTCATCTGGCTATCTCTTCCCTCATTCCTCTCGGACCAGCTTCCATTTGTTTCTCATTTCTATTCTCTAGTCTCTCCAGCTTTTCAATCATAGCCCGGAGAAAAGACTGGTTCGACTCCCTCTCATTTCTCATTTTCCTCCATCTTTTCCATCGATTCCGTTGTCGTAGATTCTGAAGATCTGCGGTTCCTTTCTTCCGCCATCTTCTCAATACGTCTATTGTTTTTCGTTCTTGTCCCATAGACGGCGCCAATTGTTGATGGATGATTTTCGTTCCAGGGGTAAATCCAGAAACTCGCTCCTCGAACAATCCTCCCCCAACTGTGAATTTGTTTGGTTTGTTGGGAACCAAAACCAAACTTAGCAGAAAAAAAGTAAACACACATACAGAAACAAATGATATAACTTGGTTTGGTGGAATGAATCCAACCTACGTCCACGGGCACAAGGAAAAAAAGAGATTTTATAACGTAGTCGGGCTTGGCCGACTTCTTTTTACAGGTGGTCGGGTAGTGCCGAGCTAGTTTTTTCTCACTGTTTCTTATAAGTAGTGCTTGGAAATAAAATAGCTAACCCTTACAAAAATGTTCTCAACCTCTTTATATACTAAAGAAAATTACATTGTTTCACCATCCTCGTGACGTCAACCACGTGAGCCTATCTCTACCGAAAGTAAAACCTGCCACTGCCGAAAGTGAAACCTGTCATCTGACATTTCATTAAATCACTCTGTTTTGGGTATTGCCACACGCAACAATTATGATTTCAGCCTGTATCTAATCGTTCACCCGGTGGCGTGTATGAGAGGAGAATCATCAAGTTGCCCCTTGCCATATCTGAACTTTATGGAGAGGACGAATTCTCGTGCCATACCTGACCAACACTGTCCCGAGCTCATTCATCTGGTCAGGCAATTGGGGTAAATCTTATCCCACTCTGCTGAGCTCCAATAGTCGGGTCGGACCTAATGTCCTCGGTCTCTGGTCCCAATTTTGCCTTATTCCTCGGATCGGTAGAATGTTGGAGACCGAGCCCGACACCATGCTGGATCAGGTATTTAGCAATATCATCGGGCTACAGTGTTTTGAATGTGAAATTTCTTTCTTTCCTTTCTCGAGCTCTTGGCCATACTTGGGCCCAAAAATCACTATCAATAAATACCTAATATGAGATGAGTAGAGATTTCTCGGTATTAAAAACAAAGGAATGGGCCTAGATGAGTTTATTAACGAGTCTTTTGTTGACCAGAAAAGTTTCATATGATTATCTAAATTCATGGGCTCTAAGATGGGCTGAAATTCTTAAAGGGAGTCATTTTACTTGAGGACACGTGGCGGTCGTGCATGTGAGCAGACCCCGTGTATTTGCTAACCACTAGAATACGATGACACACACATAAACCTGTGGCCCAGAATGAATACACGTGTGGGACCGGTGGCTGATATTTACTTTTGACCCTCTGCCCTTATACGTACGTATCTGAGTGAATAATAATAATAATAATAATAATAATAATAATCAGAAATTGATTCTAAAACGTCGAAAGCGGTGTGAGTGTGTCACTACTTTTCTATTTTGTTGTATATTTATATTTATTTAAATTCAATAATTAATTAAATAATGGGTATGTGGCACATCAAGAAAAAGAATATGGGAATGACGTGGCTAAACCGAAAGCTATCCAAGCTCGGCAAATCTTTATTCTTCGCTTGAAACCTCTATCACGGCGCAAACACTAAAAGCGAATTCACGGGATAAAGCAACCTCTTGCTTGCCTCTTCTCTATTTTTTTTTTTTTTTTTTAATAAATTGTTTTCATGCAATATTTTTTTACATCTATTTGGTTATTTTATGTTAATAGTGATTTTTATCCCGAATAAGGTTCAAGTATCAATTAAGGGTAAAATTGATAATCTATATGGTCAAAATCTCATCCTAGAGGCCTAATGACTCGGATAGACAGACGGAATTTTACAAAAATTATGTTATATAAAGGGGTTCATGCAATGGCTGAGTGTGTTGATAATGAAGATAAGTTGGGATACCGACCCGACCTATAAAAAAATGTTGAATTTGAGTTCATTTGAGGATTTGTGGAAACTGACCCGATAGGTCCATGAATAGCAACCAGACCTAGTTAAAGAATAGTACACGAGGTGTTATAAACTCTTTATAAGCTCACTACCCCACTTATAGCTCAAGTCGGTCTTGACCCCGAGCAATAATAAAATTCACCTCATTTTCTCCCGTGAACGTAGGTTGGAACCACTCTTCGCCGAACCACGTAAATCACTGTCTCCGTGATTTTTCTATCTTTTTGCTGAGTTTGCATTTTGTTCCCTAATAACCAAACAAATTAACTATTGAGAGGGGTTTATTCGAGAAGTTAATTTTTCATATTACTTTTCGAACGAAAACAGCCCCTCAACATTTTGTTTTATTAAAAAAAAAACACATATTCCCATAAAATTTGCTTCATTTATTTCCTTATATCTTGTTAGAAAGAAATTTAAGGAGAACTAGACTATTGATGATTCTCCAAGACATGTAATCGTTTTTTTTAAGAAATATTTCCTATTTTCGTTTAAAAAACCATGAAATCACTATGGATGATATGAAAATTTCTTTCAAAATATAATAGAGTGCATTGTCAATGATATATGATTGCATCATATCAAGTAAGAGCACTATTTTTTTACTTTAGAATGTGATGCATAGAATGAAAAAGAAGCTTTAAATTGACTATATTAACTCTATAACACTTGAGGTACATATAGAAATGAATAGTTACTTTGAAGAGACACCAATTAAAGCCGATGAATATAACTTTTCATTAGTAATTCAAATTAAAAAAAAAAAATAATAATAATAACATCTTCTAATAAACAAAACACATCAGATGTGTCTTATCACTTAGAATGTACCATTTCATTTGACTAATTTTCCGGTTCAAACTTAAATTTTGGAAATCACATTTTCGTTCGAACCTTGATACTTCTCGTTCAAACGACACAGAGGTTCGTTTGAACGAGAATACCTCTAAAAGCACAAATTAAATTTGTGTTAAATATAATTTACATATTTTTGTTTAAATATTTTTCTAATTAATGTTAATTATCTACATTGAATAGGGTAAAAATGTCAAATTGTGTTAATACTTAAGTAAGAATAGGGTGGCAATATGGGTTATAAGATTCATTTAGTGGTTCGGTTCAATTCGCTTTAATAAATGGATCAATTCGATTCGATTTATTTATTAAATAAATCGAATACAAATTTGAGCTCACTGATTTATTTATGATTCATTTTATTTTTTTCTTTTACTAATTGTTGTTATTTTTCAACTAAGATATGAGAATTGCCCATTACCACATAAAAAAAAATATTGTCTATATTTGGTGAGTTATTTTTAATAAATCCATTAATTGTATATTTCATATGTATATATTTATGAAAAATTAATATAAATAAATTACGGTAATTTATGTCATTGAATAGTATCAGGACTAAATTAATATTCATATTCGATTCGTTAGTAAATGAATTAATGAATATAAATCATGATATTAGAATTCGTTTAATAGACTAATCGGATAGGAATTCAATCACATTTTAATTCGATTCATTTATAGTTCGATACAAATTCGATTATTCAATTCGTTTTGTCAAGGATTGTGTAAAAATATTTTAAAAACTATAATAATGTAATGGATTATTATACCAAAATATAGAGATGTAAGGCTATTTACCTTTGTTTCAAATAGACCTACGTTTTAAAAACGAATACAAAACTCCTATGTTGGGTATTTCAAAAATATTAATTTGACAAAATAATATTGACAAAAAGTGCGAAAATGTTAAAGTGTACTGTATTTTACTACAACTTGTTTATAATGTACGTATTTTTCAATTTTTTTTTTTAAATATCTATAAATACAGTGACACCAGTTTTGAAAAAGAAGAAATAAATAAACTGGACGTTGGTATTGTATAATGGCCCAAAATATGGGAAAATTTTCAACTGACGTATCATTATTGTAATAATCCAATCATTCATTGCCACACGTGCTAAAATATTAAAAAGTAACTAAAAATATAGATATTAAATAATACATGTCATTTATTAATTTATTGGTGATATTACGTCATCTATGTCTCTGTTGCACCAAAAAAATAGTCCCTATATTTCAATTTATTAGGACAATTTTGAGAGTTTGTATGTTATTTTTTCTTATTTATTTATTTTCAATTTAGGAGCTTACAATTACAAGTCAATAGATTCTTCGCAAAAGATGTCCCAAAACGAGTCTCAAATCTTACATTTTTTTCTTAGAAGTTTGAGGGATAAAGAAAGGGGTATTAAAAAAAAAAAGAATTCATAAATTTGCAAAATTCTGAATAGGATAGAAAAATTTTAGATAGCCCAAGAAATAATAATTTCCCTAAAAATTAAACCTTGATGAATCATAAACTACCTGAGGTCAGTACAGTATAAATCGCAAGCAAGCTATATATATACCACTCAGCTTTTGTTAAAGTCACAAGCAACATTTTCTTTGTAAGTTGCCAGCCATAAAAAATTTCAGCATCAGCATCACAGATTGCTTTTGCTTTAGCCTTTAATCAAAGACAAAATATTTATAATCTTAGCTCTTCATTTCTCCTCATAAAAAAAAAAAAACCAATGCAATTAATGAAGTCCCCCAAAAACTCCGGTGCCGACGTCCGAATCCCGCCGGAGCTAGAGGGCAATAATATGCCCTTACTACTGCTACAACCTAATTCATACGTGAATAGATCAAAATCTTTAGTCAACTTTAGAATAAGCCTCAAATGGTGTGCATTAGATCACTCTTCATGTGTAGGCAAATTCATATCATACATCACATTCATATTTCTCACAATTATAGTCCCCCTCATCAGCTCCCTCTCCATTAAGGTCCCATCAATATCATCATCACACACCGTTTCATTCAACATACTGGTTCAGTTCCCGGAGTCTGGCTTAGCTCTAATAGGCTTCTTCATTCTCTCAAGATTCTTTAGCAAATATGGGCTGCGCCAGCTCTTGTTCCTCGATGCCTTACAAGAAGATTCGTTGTTTGTCAGACGTGGATACACACGCGAGCTTGACAAAGCTTTTCGCTATCTTGCATGCATACTCTTGCCATCTTTCTTCGTTGAACTTGCACACAAAATCATCATCTTTTCGACAGTCAAAGTGTCACTGCCGTTTATTAGTTCAGGGTTTCCATTGAATTCGATCATGTTTGTGTTGATTTTAGCATCATGGGTGTATCGAACTGGCGTGTACTTATTGGTTTGTGTGCTATTTCGGCTGACTTGTGAGCTTCAAATACTGAGGTTTGAGGGTCTGCATAAGATATTTGAGGGATGTGGATCCGATGCTGGAATTATATTTAAAGAACATTTGAGAATTAAGAAACAATTATCAGCAACCAGTCATCGGTATCGGTTCTTTATCATTGCAAGTCTTGTTGTGATCACGATAAGTCAATTGGGAGCATTGCTGTTGATTTTGGGTACTAATTCTGACAAGAGTTTCTTCAATTCTGGAGACCTTGTGGTAAGTAATTAATTAATTAATTAATCAAAATTATAATATTACCACCCAACTTGACAGATATAAATATGTTTTTTTTTGGCAGGTGTGCTCGGCTGTAGAGCTAAGTGGGTTCTTTTTATGCTTGTTGGGTGCCGCAAGAATCACGCATAGAGCTCAAGGAATAACATCCATTGCAACAAGATGGCATATGACGGTGACGTGTGCTTCTGCCGGATCAGATAATTACGGGAAATGCAATGCTGATTCTGATCAATGCAGCGATTCCGACTCATCAGACATTTACATAAGTACAGTTTCCTCACAGGAACCATCATCCTTCCAGACTAGACAAGCTTTAGGTCAGTTTCATTAATTATATTTTGAAAAGAATATCAAAATTATGACTCTATATATTTATTAATCGTTCTATATATGCTGCAGTTGCATATCTGCAACACAACAATGGGGGTATCACGCTGTTTGGATTTGCACTTGATCGAGGATTGCTTCATACAATCTTTGCATTTGAGTTTTCTTTGGTGCTTTGGATACTAAGTAAAGTGGTTGAGTTATCTTAACATATATCAATTGTCTGAGACAAGGAGAATTAATTCACATTCAAAGGAAATATAATATATGCTATTTGTATTGTATCTTATATAATATTTAACGCAATATTCATCTATTATATAATACTATCCAAATTAAATGGAAAAATTCAATTCAATTCAAATGCATCATTGGAACTTTTCAACATTTGAGATCCATTGCTTTTCACTTCCAAATACAAACAGTTCGCTGCTCTTAAGGAATCAGAGATTCTCGATTTTATCCCTTCCACTTCCAGTGGAGACGCTTAACAAATTTACATCATTTTCATAACTAATTATTCACATTCTTATACATTATCGGTGAACTGATTAAGCATGTTAACAATTTCTCTCAGACATGCAATAAGCTTATCCCCTTGACGTCTAACAAATTCTGATTGGAGATCCTGAACTTTATTCAAATCAGCATCACTAAAATCAGCACTCTCAGTCTCAGCAACTATGGCATGGATCAATTCTGCATTCTCCTGCAGTTTTACCACTATCATTTGCTCATTTTCGTCTATGCTGATTGCAATCTTTTCTTCCATGCTGCTCGTTAAGGGCATCTTCTCTTTCATGCAGCTGTTCCGAGGCTTCTTTTCCGAGTGGCCTTTGTGGGGCTTTTCTTCCACATAGCTATTGCAAAGTTTTTCTTCTGTGCCGCCACTTTTCTGATCCTTTTCTTGCAATTGGCTCTTAAAAAGCTTTTGTTCTTCACATTGCTTCACACGCATTGACTGCCTCCTCCGCCTCTTGGATCCTAGCAATGTCAAATTTATAAGAATTCAGATGGTAATAGCTTCTAAATCCAGAGGCTCTGACAAACAACTTTAATTGTTATATTTTTATGAGTTCATGCACAAACTTTACCTCAGCAAGTGTGGTTTTCCAAATTGCCACAAAAAAAATGAGGAAGAAAAAAAGGTCGAAATATTGTGATGATACGGAACAAAATGACAACGGTTGTAATAAAGCAATTTTAAACAATAATTTTTGAGAAGTTGAATACTACTATTATTAAAAATTGCAAAACAATAAATATTGAGTAGGGCATTCTTGAACACCTTGTCCATGAGAATAGGAGGAGAATATTTGAAAAGGAAAACTAATTTCGTCAAGATAGTAGCAGAAGATGTCAGTGAGATAATGGATAAAGAAGAAAGTATTACACCAAAGGATAGTGACAGAACAGAACACCACATGCTAACTACAAAAACTGCAGCATTATTCACATATCAAACAAACAATAATTGAGTTTCTGGCACAACAGACAAACTAAGAAAACAATGAGAGCCATCGAGCACCAAATGGCATTACAAAGGAATCCATGTTGCAAGCAATTTTAAGCCATATCACACAGTGATTGAGTTGCAGGTCCAATGAGAAAACAATAAGAGCCATCAAGAACTAATAGGCATTACAAAGGAATCTATGTTGCAAGCAATTTTAAGCAATATCGTTCAGATGCACTGAACATGACTAGGTCCAATCAGATACAACTCATAGAAGGAAAGTGAGTGGTAAACGATCCATTCCAAAAGTTGCTGGTGCTGGTATATATGTTGAAGAGGTCAGAAAAGAAACAATCGATTGAATTTTAATACTAACATAAACTGTTAAATAGCAACAATCAAGAATCTATAGAAACCCTTATTACCATAAAAACTCGGATAATATCACTGAAATAATCAAGATTCACACCCAAATTGATATTCAATGGACATCTCAATGCACATGATACAAAAAGAGTAGTATGTAGAAAATGAAAAACAATGTTTAAAATTATTGACAACTTAACTGCCAAAGTGTTCAGAAAACACTTGTAGCACAACTGATTATTCATTATTCTCACAGTAGTTTATGGGGGGAAAAGGTTTCTAGAATGATAACAAATAAGATTTACTCGAGAGCTAATGATGTTTATGGAACACCCGTCAACTCTCAATTGACAACTAGAGCTTTCATTCCACAGCACCAAACAGAGCCTAAACGGTACAATGCGATCACACAATTAAAGGGTTATTGATGCTTAAAATGCATGGCTAATTGTTCAACATATGCCAAATAAATAAATAAATAAAAGAGTAAGAGCTGGGGAAAGAGACGATACCTAGTTGTGCAATTGCTTCAGACAAGTCAGCTTCAGCTTTAGTTTCAGGATCAGTATCCGGGTCAGTATCCGATTGATTATCCTTAGCCATTAGAAAATCATCAATGGCTTTAAACAGGTCAAGGTCAAAATTGGGTGGAAAGCTTCCACTTTCCGAATTGCGATAAGTCCTTGAGCGCACAATCATCTTGTACTGATCAAGCAACGAATCCCATTTCCTCTTGCATTGATTCGCAGTGCGTGGCACATCCAAAGCCGTGCAATTTTCAGATATAATTTTCCATTTTTGATAGCTGGATAAAGCTTTCAAACAATCTGCTTCCACAGTAGCAACCTCGTCCACAAGAATCCGTGCTTCCTTTGAACTCCAATCTGGACCCACCTGTGAACGCGTGCGCCGCGAACCCGAACCGGCTTCCATTATTCAAATTTGTTCTTCAAGTTTGCTGCATTATCAAAATTAAAATTAAGATGATATGATCTATAAAATCTCATCGAATATTGGAAAGTGGAGTAATTAATGGGAGGTCGATAGAATCATGGTGTGTGCAGAAATCACTCACCGGTTGCACCATTTGTAAAACTGATTGCTGAAAGTCTGTTTTGTGATTTGACCGTCTACTTCGCAACCCCCACCCCCCTCCATATGCCGATTTGGGCTTTTTATTCATTATCAGGCCCAGTTTCAAGCCCAATCTTAATATGTTAAAACAAACTTTATATTGATTGATTGTCTGACAAGCAGCTCATCGACATCAGCCATCGACTATATTTGTTAATAACTGGTCAACCACTCGGGAGAAAGACTGGTAGGAGCTGTGTCTCATATAAATTTTTCTTTTAATAATAGATAATTTATATTATAAGCAAAGAGTATTATAACTTTTCTAGTAAGATTGACTTTGGTAAAATATTATACTAAAAATATAATTTAGTTGATAAATTATGAAATAAAAGGTAAAATATAAATTAACATAAAAAACAATCTTTAAGATTATAATTTTATGATAATATAAATTAAATTATAAAATAACGTTAATTATTTATTGGTATAACATTTAAAATGCTTTGTAATATAGCTTATACAATGCACTCCACCGAACGGTAACTGTGCCTAATTAATGCTTTAATTAATAAATTTGAAATAAAGCAAAATTAATGAAAAAAGGAGTTAGAGAGAGTTGATGCGCGTCTAGGTTCATTGAATCTGCCGGTTTCGTTTGACTACACCATAAGTCAGTCATATTAGATCTTCCTCCTCCTGTAGCTGTAAATGAGCTGACTGAAACATTGCTATTTGGAAACGCTGAAAACGATACTGGTTATTAATCTGTCCAGGTTCAATGTATCCAATTAACATGACAACATACATAGGCTAGGAGTACGCATGTCATGTATCCTGTGCCTACGGCTCCGTTTCGTCTAATCTATCTATTTTTAAGGGACAAAATTATATTTTATTTTGAGAAAAAATTATAATTAAGTCATTATTTTAATTAATATTTATAATATATTGAATTTTCACATATATTCTCATATCTACAATTCACTTTAATATTGTACTTATGGTACTTTAAATTTCACACGTCTCAATATCTATAATACACTTTAATTAATATTTATGATACATTAAATTTTTGGAAATTCACAAGCCAAAAATAGGTTTTTCATTTGCCAAAATGAATCACAACGTTTGAGATTTACAAAACTGGTCAAGTTCTCTGAAATGTAATTCGGAAAATCCGGATTCTCCGAAGTATACCCAGGAATTTGAATTTTTTTTTTATTGAAAACTTATGAGATCAGAAATCATTATTCGGATCTTTGAAGTAGGGAAAAATCATTATAAAATCGGATATTCTCCATTTGTTATCACTATAAAAATAAATTATTTTTTTTGCCAACCAATTTTTCCAAGTTCACATATCTAGATACCTACCACTCATGATCAATGTTTATGATACATTGAGTTTTTACACATCTCGATATCTATAATGTACCATAATTTCTATAAGATTTATGTTTTGTTTTTTTTGGTTCCATCAGGCATATGTAAAATGAGTATTTAGATGTATTGAAAATACATGATAGAGTTAGAATATCATACTTTTATTCTGATAACGTGTGAGTCTATCTATAATTGATAATCTAATCGGCTTTCGTCAGTGCTATGTATCTTTTTTTTTCCTTAAATAAAAACCGTAATAACGTGTGAGTCTATCTATAATTAGTAAGTAAATAAATTTGCCACGGGACATCCATCCATCCATCCATCGACATAATGTATGTATAGTATACATAATCATACATAATTGGAATTTTGGAAAGAGGCAGGCATATGTTAAAACGTGGGTCGTGCCGTGTGGGCTCAGGTCGTATAAATAGCGTGCTTATATAACTCGCCACCTCTCACTCTTAAATTCGCGCATCAAAGCAAAGAGGAAATCATAAGAGAGACGGAGAATCCATAATCCTTATCTCCAGATTTTGTTTCTCTTTTATTTTTCTCTTTGCTACTTCAAGTTTCTTGCTTTTGCTCCATTTTTTCTGGGATTTTCTTGTAAGCTCTCCTTTCTTTTTCCCCTTCCCCTTCCCCTTTCGTCTGTTTTGGGCGCATAATTTTTATTTAAGTATTGGATCCATGGCGAATGTCGGATATAGCTTTTTCTCAGATTTAAAATCCTGGATCTTGAAGTTTATTATTACATTTCGTTTTTGTAAGAATCGAGTGCTAACATAGCTTAGTTCCTCGTCAAGTTTGATGCTTTTTAACAATTTGTTGAATGGAAAGTTTGCGTTTTCAAATACATTTATGGAATTAATTAATTGCACCCCGTTAAGAAAAGTAAATCATCTTTTGGGCTCTAAAATGTTTCATGGCTTTGAGCTTGTGCCCATCAATTTTGTCACTCATTATATGCCTTGTTAATATGAAATTTGGATGTTTCTCAGGAGCTGTACAACAATGGTGTTCTGGGTTTTTGGCTATGGTTCATTGATTTGGAACCCGGGATTCGATTACGATGAGAAAATTTTAGGCTTCATCAAGGATTACAGGCGTGTATTTGATCTCGGTGAGTGGTTTTTACCGTATGTAAGAGTTATTATACAGTTATATTGATTTATTATACAGTTATATTGATTTCAACTGCTTGTGAATATTTTGTTTGCTTTGTGACAGCATGTATTGACCACAGAGGTACGCCTGAGCACCCAGCTAGAACTTGCACATTGGAAAAATCTGAAGGAACCATTTGCGTAAGTAGAGCCTAGTCGTAGTATTTTTTATGTATTATTATTTTTTTTTTTGCATTTACAGTATTTTGATGGTTATGAATCCACAGGAAAGTTTTCATATTTAAGCAGAAAAAGTTGTTTTCTGACTCTTTTACTTGAATTTTCCAACAGTGGGGTGCTGCTTATTGTGTTCGAGGAGGTCCTGAAAAGGAAAGACTCGCGATGGAGGTATATGTTTTTTGACATATTATTGAAGTATATATGAGCATTGCTTGTAATTCCTGTTGTCTAAGGAATTGCATTGATGGAATGGCATTACTTGTGGGCTTGTTCCTTTGTTTAATGTTAAAACTAGCACTTTGAAGAGCTCATGACTTGTTATTTTGATACTTTTTTTGGGTTTAAATTGACTTAATGCCTTATTAGGGATTTGGGTCCTCTCTCTCTTTATTCCCTTGCTTTTCCAAGAAGCATTGGCCATATTTGCCTTATCAAGTTTGCATCTTTGTATTCCTTCTTTTTTAGTATTTGCAACGAAGAGAATGCGAGTACGACACTAAGACCCTTGTAGACTTCTACAAGGTGAGAAAATTTTCACCATATTTTTTGAACTATGCTTCTTTTAGATGTGCAAATTGCTCTTATTTCTTTTGCATAATGCTTCCTTAATGCAGGAAGGGGAACCTTCACAACCAGATCAAACAGGGGTTATAGTGTAAGTTACCTTGCTTTTCATGGGAAATAGAAAAATTGATCTCGATTCTCCAAAGTGAACTGTTATTACATATGCAGATTCATGTCTACTCCAGACAAAGTATCAAACAAGTACTACCTGGGGCCTGCCTCGTTGGAGGAAATGGCGAGGTAAAGTAGACTGCATATTCTAAGTTATGGGATATAATTTTCATCGGTTGGTTGTCATAAACAGTCTATTCACTTCTGATTTCAGGCAAATTGCAACGGCCTTTGGACCCTGTGGGAACAATAGAGATTATCTTTTCATGCTGGAGAAGGCCATGTATGACATTGGTGAGTCTTTTTTGTTCAGAATTAACTATGTTCTCATCTTTAAGTTTGATCTTTATTAGTGGGACAGAGACTGAAACATGAAAATCTTGGATTTTGTAAACAGATCACGAGGATGATTACATAATAGAGCTGGCTAATGAAGTGAGGAAAGATCTTGGAATTGCGGAAAAGGGAATTATCAAGGAGAAGCAGTTGATCGGGGCATCATCCCACATCCCGCTCGCAAAATCTAACATTCCAGGCCTTCAACTGCATCTGCGTCCTGAAGCAGTTGCCATGGATTCTTAAAATCACAAGGCTGACACTGTAGGCCTCGGGAATAATAAAAGGATGATATCTAGCAGAGCTTAGCGGCTAACACAGTCTTCATCTTTGTTTTTGTCTTATGTTCCCACTTAATTAGTTTTGAGAACCAAGTGGTTTGAAATTGAGAGTGACAGCTAACAATACAAACTTAGATGTCATATTATGAACGAAAATTATGTTAATTTCAATTTCCAGCTAATGAAGAATCCTTCATCTTTAGATTTTCATTTTCCAAATTTGGGCCTAGACAATGACAACAGCAGTTCATATACTAACCAACAAAACTTTATCCTTGCCTTGATGATTGATGAATGTGAAATTGATTCGATTGGTGTAAAAGATTGCACATGTAAAGGCACAAATCCATTTGCGAGTTCGATCTGTTTGTATTTCGAGTTCATTCCATAGCAAATCCTTAATTTGAGTAGGAATCCTTTCATGTATGGCTAGAACTGAGCCGTTTTTTAGCCATATAGGAATTGAGCATGAATGAGTGGTAAGCAAGTAATGACATGGTTACATAAATAAGCACATAAATATTAAAAAATAACATTTATGTATATAATTTTGTGTGTGCTCTTTTATGTGCATATATCATTTTCATAGTTTAATGCATATTTGTTATGGAACAAAGCGGTACAAGTCGGATTGGGATACAAGCTCGTTCATCAGAGTCCCATTAAAACTTTATTGAGACACATCAATATCCAAAACGAATAAATATGCCTTGTTAACGTGGAACGAAAAAATGTGCAACTTCAACAATAATTCGTTATCATCTTGAATTATTGTGAACGTCATACTGACAATTGCTTTTCTATTTTAGAACAATGACAACTTTCATTACAAATTTTCCTAAGTTATTATTTCATTCCATGATGACTTTCTCCGAGTAGTAATAAAATATCTCATCTTCTCCAATGGACGTTGGTAGGAATCATTCTCCACCAAATGACCAAACCACATAAATCCGTGCCTCTATAATTTACTTAATTTTGCCAAGTTTATTAAGATTCTCTATTAACCAAACAAATCCACTACTTGATAGAGGTTTATTTGAGGGGTGAATTTCATATTTTATCATTCGAACGAAAAACAACTATTAACAGAACTTTCTTTATTTATCAAGTGTATTCATTTACAACACAGTGTGAGAAATATCGTATGCGGAGCGGACAACCTGTTATTGTATAATGTCGCAGCCAATCTTGTCAGGCTGCTATCCTACAACAAGAAGGTTTGATTTTGCTGCTTAATTTGCTTCCTTGTTCTTTGATTAAAAATCTTCAGTAAAAAATCAGATTCGGTTCTATGTTGGCTTACTGATGATAATTAACCGGACTTCGACAGCAATTGTTTTTCAAATTGGCATGATTATTGGCAGTTGGGAAAACGAAAAAGTCACTGGTAATGTCTTTTCTTAGCTATTTCATATGCGACTACGGTCGTACCAAAACAATATATTTTTTCCTCACAGGTGTGATCCGTTGAACGTGTTGTGATGAAACACACACAATAGAGAAGATGTGAGAGAAAATTCTTCTTTATATTACACAACAAAAGAATTACAAAGCTTACAACCCCAAGCTTTACAAAAAACTCTCAACCCTCTTTACTCTCTATTATACTCACGTTTGGGATGCTTAACAATGGTCTGTGAGCTCTTTTTTATAGTGCCCAAGACACTTGAACAGTGTCACACGTCTTGGACACGTTTTGCCAGCTTCACTCTGCTTACTGGCTTCTTCTATACTCACACGTCTTTTGCATGGCTGTCTTCCTCATGCAAAAGCATGAGCAAGCATGAGCTGGAACCACAACAAACCTCCCCCTCGGTGAAGATTTCCCCAAAATCTGAGCCGACCACCAATCATCCAAATCCGGATCCTCAAAAGGATCCACCCCTGGCTGCATCTGTATGACTGCCTACGTACCCTGAGTTGGGATCAAGTCAATCGTAGTTCTCTGAATCTCCCCACTCTGACTATGTGGAGAGTTTTGTTATCCCGGCTATGGCACGACATATTTCAAGCTTTTCCTTCGGTAAAACCTTGGTGAATATATCGGCACTGTTGTCGTCGGTGTGAATTTTCCTGAGTTCTAACAGCTTTGAGCTCAGGACGTCCCGTATCCAGTGATACCTTACATCAATATGTTTTGACCTCGAATGAAATATGTAATTTTTACCAAGGTAGATAGCACTCTGGCTATCGCAGTACAAAATGTACTTTTCCTGCTTGAAATCCAATTCCTGGACGAATGTCTTCATCCACAGTAATTCTTTGCAAGCCTCTGTCACTGTAATGAATTCTGCCTCTGTTGTAGAAAGTGCAACACATCTCTGCAACCTAGACTGCCATGCCACAACTCCCACTGAGAGAGTAATCAGATACCCCGAAGTAGACTTTCGGGTATCCATATCTCATGTCATATCTGAATCGGTGTAGCCCATCAACACTGGCTTGTCGCTGCTTCCAAAACATAATCTTATCTTGGATGTGCCTCGAAGATACCGCATAATCCATTTGACAGCATTCCAGTGTTCTCTTCCTGGGTTTGACATAAACCGGCTGACCAATCCAACTGCGTGTGCTAAGTCTGGCCTCGTGCACACCATGGCATACATGAGACTTCCCACTGCTGAGGTGTATGGAACCTGTTTCATTTCCTCATTCTCTGTCTCAGTAGAGGGACTCTGTTGTGTACTCAATCTAAAGTGGGTAGCAAGAGGAGTGCTAACCGTTTTAGCCTTGTCCATATGGAATCTCTGAAGTACTTTCTCGATGTACTCCTCATGTGACAAGTATAATCTCCTGGCTTTCCGATCACGGCCGATCCTGATGCCAAGAATCTGTTTAGCTGGCCCCAAGTCTTTCATCTCAAAAGACTTACACAGTTGCTGCTTCAAATTATCAATCCTCGATTGATTCCGGCCAACTATTAACATATCATCTACATACAGCAGTAAGATGATAAAACCATCGTCAGAAAATTTCTGAACGAAAACACAATGGTCTGAAGTGGTCTTCTTGTATCCATGCTCCTCAATAACTGACTCGAACTTCACGTACCACTATCTCGATGCCTGTTTCAAACCGTAGAGGTTTTTCCTGAGTCTGCACACATAGTCCTCTTTCCCTCTGACTCTGAAGCCTTCTGGTTGCTCCATATAAATTTCTTCTTCCAGATCTCCGTGAAGAAATGCGGTCTTGACATCCATCTGCTCAACCTCCAGGTCGAGGCTTGCTGCTAAGTTGAGTACCACTTTGATGGATGACATCTTCACAACTGGAGAGAAGATTTCATCAAAGTCAATGCCTTTCCTCTGATTGAATCCCTTGACAACTAGTCTGGCTTTGTACCGGGGTTGTGAAGTGTGCTTTTGTTGCTTCACCCCGTACACCCATTTGTTCTTCAAAGCACTTTTGCCTCTTAGCAATTTCACCAACTCAAAAGTGTGATTGTCATGAATGGCAATTTCACCAACTCAAAAGTGTGATTGTCATGCAAAGATTTCATTTCATCTTGCATGGCTTCCTCCCACTTTTCCTTGTCATCTGTTTCCACAGCCTCCTGGTAGCTCTCAGATTCTCCTCCGTCAGTAAGCAGCACATACTCATGTACAGAGTATTTCGTTGAAGGTCACATTTCTCTGTCAGATCTTCTCTGTGGAATTGTTGGTGTAGCTTCTGGTACTGGTGGTTGATCATGATCATCATCTCTGGGAGCCTCATCACATGTACCCTCATGTTTGGGAACCTCATTTTTAACTTGTACTGGCACCGGTGTATGAGGTTCTGGATTCACATCTATGTATTGCCGAGGCATTGTCTTCATCTCCTTTCTGATATCTTCTATGGTCTGGTCTTCGACGAAGATAACATCTCGGCTTCTGACAATCTTCTTCTCCACAGGATCATAGAGTTTGTAGCCGAAATCATCCTGACCATAGCCAATAAAGACACATTGTCGTGTCTTTGCATCAAGTTTGGATCTCTCGTCATTTGGGATGTGTACAAATGCTTTGCACCCAAAGACATGCAAGTGTTCGTATGACACTTCTTTACCTGTCCAGGCTTGGTTAGGAACATTACCTTTCAGTGCGACCGCTGGGGACATGTTCAAAACATGTACTGCTGTGTTGAGTGCCTCCCCCCAAAATGTCTTCGGCAGCTTGGCTTGTGACAGCAAGCTTCTGACCCTTTCGCACAAGGTTCTGTTCATCCTCTCAGCTAGGCCATTCAGCTGAGGTGTCTTCGGAGGTGTCGTTTGATGTCGGATTCATTGCGTCTTGCAGTACTGATCAAATGGACTTTTGTATTCTCCACCATTGTCTGTTCTGATGCATTTGAGTTTCTTGCCGGTTTCTCTCTCCACCAGGGCGTGAAACTCCTTGAACACTCCGAGCACTTGATCTTTTCTTTTCAAGGTGTATGCCCAGGTCTTCCTTGAATGATCGTATATGAATGTCACAAAGTAAAGTGACCCACCAAGTGTTCTCGTCTACATCGGACCACATACATATGAATGTATGAGGTCAAGTACCTCCGGTTTCCGTTGAGGCGAGGGGCTCTGGAATGACACTCTGTTCTCCTTTCCAGCCATGCAGTGTTCACACTTCCGTAAGTGTGAGTTCTTTAATTCGGGAAGAACATTCCGCCTGCGTAGTATCTCCATCCCCGTTTGACTCATGTGTCCAAGTTTTTTATGCCATAGCTCGGCTGCCTCATTACTGTTAACTGTATTTATGCTACTATTGGAAATCTTAGCATGCTTCAAATACAGAGTTGAGTCTTTCTTACCTCGTGCCACCACCATTGATCCTTCAGTGAGCTTCCAGGTTCCGTCACTAAAAGTGTTGCAGAAACCTTCATCATCCAGCTTGCCTGTTGAGATCAGGTTTAACCGGATGTCTGGGATGTGCTTGACTCCCTTCAACACTAGCATTGTCCCATTGTCTATTTCAAGGCAGATGTCTCCAATACCGACGGCTTTGGACTGGCCGTCATTCCTCATCCTTACAGCACCGTAGTCCCTAGTGTGTAAGATGAAAAGAAGTCTCTGCGAGATGTGGCGTGTATGGATGTGCCACTATCTATCACCCAACTGGTCTCGTGGCTGGAAAGATTCACAACATTTTCTTCATATATAATGAAGAACTGTTTGGAGGTATTGTCGGTGGTAGTAACAACTCTTTCTTGATTAGATTCACCATCTTTCATGGACTACTCATTCTTCAACTTGTAGCAATCCCTCTTCATATGGCCTTTCTTTTTGCAGTGGTCGCACTCAATATCTTTTGTTCTTGATTTCCCCTGGTTCTTGTCTGGTATACCTGGGCCTCGTCTTTTACTCCTCCCCCTTCTGGTGTTCTTCTATGTCACTAGAGCTTCTGAGGTTGAGGCTGAGGCTGATGCTGACTCCTACATTCTCGTCCTCTTTTCTTCCTCGAAGATCCTGGTCTTTGCCATCTCCATAGTGACTTTCCCATCTGCTGCTGAATTGATCACCGTAGATCTGAATGTTTCCCATGATTCTAGTAACGTATTAAGGAGTATTAAGCCGTTTACCTCATCACCGAAGTCTATGCCCAATCCCGACAATTCTTTCATGGTGCCGAGGAAATCGTTGATATGATCTGCCACAGCTGTACCTTCCTGGTATTTCAACCCCATCATTTTCTCGATGTAGTACAGCTTGTTGTTACCAGTCTTTGCTCAAAAAAACTCCACCAACTTTCTCCATAAGACACGTATTTGTTTCTTCACTGACATGGTTGACGATACTATCGTCGATCCACTGACGAATAATACTGCATGTTTTTTGGTGAAGATTAGCCCACTTCTCATCGGACATTCCTTCTGGTTTCTGCTCCAGAAATACCGATCCATCATAGTCCTTCACATACAGAAGGTCTTTCATCATTCCTCTCCATGTGAAATAATTGGTACTGGTTAACAAAACCATTTTTCCGTTGCCCCCATCCATCATAAAAATTCTAAGTAGAATTTCAAAAAACGGACCTCACCGTTGCGTCCGGAATGGTCAAAAATGGTGGAAATGACACTTCGTTTGTCAAAATCCGACACAGGGACCAAATTGTAAATTTCAAAAATTACAGGGGTCAATGTGAAATTTCCGAAAGTTCAGGGGCCAAAGTGCAATTACGGAAAAGATCAGGGACTAAAATGTAATTTCTAGAAAGTTCAGGGACCTATCTGAAATTTACCAGACACCGCTGACGTGGCACTTGCTGACGTGGCAGCTGACGTGGCGGGTGACGTGGCGGCTGACTGGCTGCTGACTGGGCGCTGACGTGGGCTGACTGGGCTGCTGACGTGGCGTCGTCTTCAACCTTGAGCGGCGCGTGCGGCGAGTTGATGCGCGTGGAGCGCGTGGTGAACGCTCTGCCTGGCGCGTGCGGGCTCACCGGACCTCTGATCGATCTCCGGAAAATATCATCGTGCTCATCTCGTCGTGAAAAATCTGATGGTATGCTCAAAATCGATTTTCGACAACTTTTGTCGGAACCGAATTTCCGAACCGAAGCTCTGTTTCCGAGTTTCGGGATCCCTCCGTGGAACCTTAGCTCCTGATACCACTTGTTGTGATGAAACACACACAATAGAAAAGATGTGAGAGAAAATTCTTCTTTATATTACACAACAAAAGAATTACAAAGCTTATAACCCCAAGCTTTACAAAAAACTCTCAACCCTCTTTACTCTCTATTATACTCACGTTTGGGATGCTTAACAATGGTCTGGGAGCTCCTTTTTATAGTGCCCAAGACACGTGAACAGTGTCACACGTCTTGGACACGTTTTGCCAGCTTCACTCTGCTTGCTGGCTTCTTCTATACTCACACGTCTTTTGCATGGCTGTCTTCCTCATGCAAAAGCATGAGCAAGCATGAGCTGGAACCACAATAGAACGTAGATCAATTTTTCCATTTTTTTTTATTCCTTAATGGATTCATGTAAAAACAGTTTGGGAATGATAGAACAATATTACCATTCATGAGGAAAATAAAATCGAAATTGGGTTGAGTCGCGAACTAGGTCGCTCTCTTTAAGACGTTTTGAGGTTCTGCCCAGAATGTGTACTAGCAGCAAATCAGCCACGATGTCCCCAAGATAAAACAGTCCAGAAAAACTCTGTCTCAATCGGTTAGCACAAACTCGATTGGTATGCTCACACCCAACTCAAACTATTTTTTGCTCGGTATCAAAAATAAAACACACGAAGAATATGTTGAAAGTTTTTCAAGAACACAACAAGAACTGTTCTTTGACCCAGAGAGAAGAAAGTTTTTCTTTGTTTTTTTTCGTTATATGTTTTTTTTTTTTTTTTTGAGGAGGAAGCACTGTTTATATAGGAAAAAATATTAACGTTTATCACACTTAATAATCAGATTAAATAAGAAAAAACGTTGAACCAATTGTTATATAATTGATTTTCCTATTTTAACAAAACTGTAACTTATATCACACTTAACAGCCAATTTTTTTTTAAAAAATCTTTTGTAGATATTTATTTTTTTAATGAATTTTCTCCCCACACACACACATATATATATATACACACACCCGCACGGACGGAGGCGGCGTTGCGTGTGTGTTGAACCAACTTTAGATTACATCCTCACCATTCTACAAAAGTGGATACCTCTTGGGGCCTAAATCGACTTTACAACTTAACACCTTATAAACAATAATTTGATGGTTTATCTTTCCACTATGTGATGAGGTTTCAAAAAACTTATAACCCATTATTTTAAAAAATTGTCACAATTCTCTATTAATACTCTTGTAACTCCTAATTTAAAACTTATAACTCATTATTAAAATTCATATATTAAAACAATTCCTTATAATTAGGAAGACGTTTCAAATATCAGAAGTGGGTTATTAGGCAGTCCAGTTTTATATATCCTATTTGATATATTCGTATCCGAAAATCCCAAGTGAGCATATTTTTTATTTTTTATTTTACGTCCGCTTGGATCACATCTAGACAAATTGAAACAAGACGCCAAGCAATGAAACTAAATGTACGAGAAAGAACCACCAATTATAACCCCCAAATAACATCATTTACTTGATCAATTTCTCTCCAATTTTTAAACTAAAATTGGCGATTACGTTAGTAGGACGGCATATTTTGATACCGAATGAATATTCAAAAAATCATTTACTCCCACATTTTGGATCAGGAACTTGGTGCTTATTCGCAGAAATAACAAGAAACTGTAAATAATTAAATGGTACATAGACAAATGTATTTTTCATTTTTATCAATCAAACTAGCAAAAATGCAAAATAAATTCTCAGATGTCCAAATTTTCCAGCACGTAAAAATGAAAGGAAAGGAAAGGAAAGGATATATCTCAGGTGAAATTTGTCGAGTAACCCACAACTGTGACTCCTCATCTCATACATAATAGAATATAAGAACAAATGCCAGGACCGATTCTGGTATCTGAAAATTCAATTCTCAAACAATCAAATAAGCTATCAAAATTCTATGAGAAACCTTGACCCGGAAATTCTCATATATAGGATGACATGTCGGTACTCTTACAAAATACACACTCTTTAGATCAATTATTGTGACTGGATCATTATGATCACCGTATTTCTTAATAAATTCCTCATCAACTATGGACTCAGGAATAGTCTTGCCATATAGAGCTTCAAATCCGAAACAAGAAATACTACATGAAATCAGTCATTAAACATATCAAGTTATTAACATACTGCGGAGGAATTCCTAACAAATGACTGTATCTGTGAGGTGATAAGTTGCACAAGTAATGTAGTGATGCTTCAGCTTCAGCCTTCAAGTAGTTTTAACACCATTAACCTCTGATTCAATATTGTTTTATCTCATTAGAACTTCGCAATAAACGAACCTCCAGCATATTTTTGAGAAAATGGTTCTTCATTGAAATAATCACTGCCTACAAAGACAAATGGCAACATGTATGCCAGGGGCTTCACTGAACAGTTCCATATCCGATTTTTCCTGAAATATAGATACAATCAATATAAAATATGATCTAGTTCACCTTCCAATGAAATTTTTATACTGACCAAGCATACAGTCAGAAGCTGCCATGAAATCAGGTGTATAAGCATCTTTTGATAGATTGATAAAATTGGGCGGAAGCTTGCTGTCTGAAGCACCACAAACCTGAAATTGAAGAACAATATGCAAGCTCACTAAATTGAAGAACAATATGCAAGCTCACAAACCTGAACATCAATGACTTCACGGAAAGCTGGCACTGTAAACTGTAAAGACAATTTGTGACTAATTATTACAAAACTGCCAGCATTATATGTTGGTTCCAGCAAGCCATTGAGGAAGCCAGTTGAAGACACAGCCAAGCATTCCAGCAAGCATCCACAATGCCATGCATGAAGTAACAAGTTAACTTTCGGCGATTGCCAAAATTTTAGGAAGTGAGTTGGCAAAAACGTGTGCTACAGTGCACAAGTTTTTGCCCTATAAATTGGAGCTCAAACCAGTGTTGATTGTATCCCCAAAGAGTGTAAATACACATAGAGAAAGTGAGGTTTTTGTTTAAGTTTCTAGTTGTAAATTTTGTAATCTATTCTTGATAGTAATAGATATTGATTCGGTTTTTCCTCAAACACTCTCTAAAGTGATCGGTGAATCACAACAAGTGGTATCAGAGCTTCGGTTGTTCTTTGGGGTCGTAAAACCGATTAACAGAGCTTCCGATCGGAAAATCGATTCCGACGAAAGTTGTCAAAAATCCAATTTGAGGGCACTATCAGCTAGTTCACGTCGAGATGAGCTCGGTGGTATTTCGCGGCGACCAAACGGAGGTCGGACGACGCCGCACGCGCCAACACGCGCCTCTGGAGGTTGAAGACGAGTCCAGTCAGCCGCCACATCACGCACAGTCAGCGCCACATCATCGCCCAGTCAACACACACGTCATCCGCCACGTCAGCGCCACGTGTCTGCCACGTCATCACAGCCGGTCCCACTTGCCACGTCAGCAGCCTGGTAAATTTCATTTAGCCCCCTGAAGTTTTGAAAATTACAATTTTACCCCAGAACTTTGAGGAATTTACAAATCAGCCCCTGTGTCGGATTTAGACCAACGAAGTGTCTATTCCACCTTTTTCGACCGTTCCGGACGCAATAGTGACCTCAGATTTGTGAAATTCAGACCCGTTTTTAGTGTATTTTCATTTTAAACTTTAAAAACTTAAAATGAAAATGGAGGATTCTCATTCTGGTGCAATGATTAAACTGGCT
>SKCR01019164.1:0-43346 GCA_019454045.1 Zanthoxylum bungeanum | reverse complement strand
AGCTTGTTCGTATCAAGTATACGAGTAAAAGGATTAGTAGTAGGTGCCGCCATCACAAATCTATCATATAGATAGCGAAAAACGGTTAGTAGATAAATCAGTTTCATATAATATAAAATAATAAAGTATTAAATAGATCATGGATTTTTAATCTAAAGAATGCCCCTCCCACTATAACATGCAATAATGTAATCCCCAAACAACCTCCACAATACTTGGAACTTATACACACTGATGTATGTGATATGAATGTTATGCAAACAAGAGACAATAAAAAGTACTTTGTCACTTTTATCGATGATAACATAAGATTATGCTATGTGTATTTTCTAAAGAGCAAAGATGAAGCTATTGATAGATTTATACACTATAAGAACGAGGTTGAAAATCAACTTGGCAAGAAAATCAAAAGAATCAGGAGTGATAAGAGAGGTGAATATGTGTCACCATTGACTATTGTTTCAATCATGGAATTATTCATGAAACTACAGCTCATTATTCGCCTCAATAAAATAGGATTTCAGAACAAAATAACCGAACGTTGAAGTAAATGATGAATGCCATGTTGACAAGATCTGGTTTACCCCCAGAACTTGTGGGGGAAGCTTTGCTTTCAGCCAACTACGTTTTGGACAAGTTATCTCACAATAGATTGGACAAGACATCATATGAATTGTGGAAAGGTCACACACCTTCCTATAAATATATGAAAGTGTGGGAGTGTCTTGCCAAAGTGATGGTTCCTAAACCTAAGAAGTTGAGAATAAGACCAAAAACTATTGACTGTATATTCATTGGCTATGCTCACAATAGTAGTGCGTCTCGATTCTTGGTACATAAGTATGAAATTCCTGACATCAATCTAAATACAATAATTGAGTCAAGGAATGCGACATTCTTTGAAGAGATATTTCCTTATAAAGGAAAATAAAGAACAAAGTCTCTCAAAGAGGCATTGATATTGCTACAATTAGAGATTAAGTTAACCAATAATCAGATCAACATGAAAATAATGAGGAAAATTAACCTAGACGTAGCAAAATAGCAAGAACATATAAGTCATTTGGACCTGATTTTCTGACATACCTATTAGAAAATGAGCCTCAAAGTTATAAGAAAATGATGTTTTTCTCAGAGGCATCTTTGTGGAAATAGGCTATCAATAGCGAGATCGATTCTATCCTTCAAAATCATACTTGGGAGTTGGTTGATCTTCCTCCAGGTTGTAAGTCGTTGGGCTATAAATGGATTTTCAAATGGAAGATGAAGCTGGATGAATCAATAGATAAGTCCAAGACAAGACTTGTCATAAAAGGTTATAGACAATAAGAAGACTTTGATTTCTTTGATACCTATTCACTAGTGACATGTATCACTTCAATAAGAATGCTTATAGTCATAGCATTTATATTTGGTATTGAAATACATCAAATTGATGTGAAGATAACATTCGTAAATGGTGAATTGGATGATGAGATTTACAGGGAACAACCAAAAAGTTTTAATGTTCCTGGACAAGAACACAAAGTGTGCAAACTTATAAAATCCTTATACAGATTAAAATAAGTACCTAAATAATGGCATGAGAAATTTGACAAAGGAATATTATCAAGTGGATTCAAAATAAATGAGTGTGATAAGTGTGTATACTCTAAATCAACTCAAAAATAATATGTCATTGTGTGTCTCTACGTAGAGATATGCTGATGATTGGTATTAATCATGAGATGATTCATTCCACCAAGAAAGTATTGACCAATAAATTTGACATGAAAGATTTGGCAGTAGCTGATGTGATCCTAGAAATTAAGATTTCCAGAACATCAGAGAGATACATATTATCTCAGACTCATTATGTTGAGAAAATACTTTAGAAATATAATAAAAAAATCTAAATGTGGCTAGAACTCATGTGGACCTAACTCTTCATTTATCAAAGAATTTTGGTTCGAGCGTATCGCAATTAGAGTATTCGAGAATCATCAAAAGTATGATATATCTCACAAATTACACACGACCGGATATTGCTTAAGTTGTAAACAGGCTTAGTAGATATACGAGTAATCCATGAAATAATCACTGGAAAGCCATAATAAGAGTTTTAAGGTGTCTGAGAGAAATTTCAAAATATGGTATGTATTATACGATATATCCTGTTGTTCTAGAGGGATTCATCGATGCTAATTGGATATCTGATATAGTGGATTCCAAATCCACGAGTGGATTTATTTTCACACTTGGTGGTGCAACTGTGTGATGGAAATACTTGAGGCAAACGTGCATTACCCGGTCTACTATGGAGTATGAGTTCATAGCATTAGACAAAGCAGCGAAAGAAATAGAGTGGCTTCGAAATTTCTTAGAGGATATTCCAAATTGGCCAAAACCAATGTCAGCTATAAGCATACACTGTGATAGTCAGTCGGCTATTGGGAGAGCTAAAAATACAATGTATAATGGTAAGTCTCGACACATACGTCTAACACACAATACCATAAGACAATTGCTCCCAAGTAGCATAATTTCAATAGATTATGTCAAGTCAGAAGAAAACCTAGCGGATCCACTTACTAAAGGTTTACCAAGAGAGCAAGTTGAGAATTCATCGCGGGGAATGAGCTTGAAGCCTATAAATTAAGAATTTTCATTGTGAAAACCCAACCTAGCTGATTGGAGATCCCAAGATCTAGGTTCAAAAGAGACAACTGAAACTTTATGCAATTCAAAATAAGTATTGTAGAGTTCTATACTCTTTCCCATTCCTATAATGACGCAGAGTGCTGTCTGTCAAGGTTAGGATAAGCTACAACTTTTAATGATCAATATATTAGGATAAGAGTCCTAATATTAGTAAAGGAAAATTACCTTTCATAGTAGATCACATATTTCAAGTAAGAAGTGGGGCCGCTTCAATGTGAATTTTAAAGGCTGAATTCCCTAAAGTATTTGATGAAGCCATAATCGATGTTTGTGGCCGAATGAAAAAAACCATCGAACGGGAAATTGTCAAAGTGAAGTTGTGTGATGGCTATTGTTTTGGTTTACACCAACGATAGAACGGTTCAAGATTATGGGTCACTGGTTTGACAAGAAAATCCGATTTTCATTCACTAGGAAAGGTTCAAGGCAAAATCTACCTATTTCGATGCAGTTTGATTTCAAGGAAACTCTCTTAAGTGTCTGCATTGATATTAAAAAAATTGTGAGGGATTATAGGAAATTTTTTCAAAATAAGTTGTATAAATATATATAAGGAATGAAATGATATAATCTTTAAGTGAAAATATTAAACCTTTGGTTTTAAAGGAAATAATATGTTCTTTAATGGGAAAGAACATAACCCTTAGATCATGGGGGTTATAACCCTTAAAGAATTACATTCCTTGAAAAAAGGGTACATTTTCAAATGCAACTCTCCATGTCTATAAAAATGAGTGATTGGGTTTATTTTTTGTCAAAAACAATCTAAAAAAACATTCATTCTAAATAGTCTAAGGTCTAGAGAAAGTTTCTACCATTTTCAAGTTTAAGTTCTTGAAGAAATGAGTGTTCTTTCAACAACAAGCAACCAAGTTATCTTGGGAGGACATTATGTTGGACAATTATGACCCACATCATCACTATTTGTACAGAACATGGTGTTGTTGTACAAATTAACTATGTGACAAAGGAAATTGCTTTTTTATCATTTGTAATTAGATTACCGGGATATATAAATGATAATAATCCATATGATTAGTACCAGATTAATAAGATATGAGACAATATTAATCCACTAAGGTTTAATAATTAAATATCCCTAGTCGTAGTATTATCGAGACTGGACATCGATAATGCATAATATGTTAGTATTACACTTGTGCGTGTTATGGAAGCATAACGACATAGTTCTCATATATTTGGATATTAGATACTCATGCAAGTGTAATAGAAGGTTGTGTTTACCGATGGTACGGAAATAGCTTCGCTCTGGATAGACCCCTCGGAATCCCATTGGTAGTATGACTATGTGTCTATGGGAATCCGAATCAGGGTAGGTGTATTTGGTCTTAACCTGAGACTTGCATCGCTAATACCTGCGACAATCAGTATACTTTGGTTTTGGTCGTCCAAGGATTTAACAGGTTCTGTGTACGCCTCTTCTTGGAATACTGAGAATCGTAGTGTATTGGGTGTGATGTCAAGATGGAAGTATCACTTAAGTCATATGAAGATGATGATCACGCAGGATACAGAACTGGTACTTTTGTATGCTGCAGCTATCGGGATAATATGACAAGGTCATGATTATCCGATTATAGAGACTAGTTACTAGAGATCCGATATATGCTTCATACGGGGCATACACAATTCCAGCCCCAGGCCCAACATGTGACATTCTGATACTGGATCGTAATATGCAATACTACGTATGCTACGCTTGACAAATATTACATATTCCGCAGAAGAATATTTCTGGAGAATTGTGTAGGCACAATGTTTTGCACGTATTCGGATAGTCCGATGACCGTATTTACTGCCAACATATCCAGGGATCTCTTGGGCCGCTTCCCGAAGATTCACCGTTGAGATTTGACTCGAACAGAAAATTAATCTGAGATTAATTATGAAAGAGAAAATTAATATGAGATTAATTACAGCAATGAATTAATATGAGATTAATTAAAAGAGAAAGAATTAATCTGGGATTAATTGCGACGAGAATTTATCTGGGATTAAATTCATCGAGAAGAGAGAACGCGATTAATTTAGAATTAATCGGTAAAGTAAATTTAATAGTGAAATTAGATTTTGCTATTTAATTTATTTAATTGGGCTAAAATAATATATTAGATATATTAATTGAAATTAGATTTCAATGCGAAATTAAAATTGGATTTTAATTCGTGCGAATGAATTAATTTGGAATTAATTCGTAAGCGACTTCCGTAATAATTTTGCTAGGCGTTATTATTTAATTAAATTTGATTTAATTACGTCGCGACGAAAAATTCGTTTAATCGGATTAAACGAAACCGAGCCCGAAGTGTGTTGAGCAAGCCCACTTGAATTTTGAATTTAAAGTGGGGCCCATCAACTTACATCAACAAGTCAGTTGAGTGATGGAAGTGGTTGGAAGCTTTTAAAGGTTTCTTGTCAAACACACTTTAGCTTTTTTGAAAAAGTATATACAACTTTTTGGATTTGTTTTTGGTAATTGATTTTAGAAATCAAAAATGCAAGAAACATTATTCCCTCTTCTCTCTCAATGGCCGAAACTTTGAACCTTGGAGGGGAAAATTTTCTTTCAATTCTTGTTCAAGCTAGCACTTAAAGGAGTGAATCAAGGTGATACTCACCCAAGTGTTGGAAACACTCAAAGAAGGCTTGGAAGCTTCAACATCCATGGAAAAAGTTTTGAACTCATCCGATCAACGTGAGTATTTTCCGCAACTCTTTTGATTTTATTCACACACAAATCACTCTTAGACGATCTTGGCATGTTCTATGAACACTTATAATGGTATCAGAGCCGATCCTAAGTTTGATTTGAATATAGGGTTTGTAAGCTTTAATTTGGGAATTTTGTGTTTGGAGCTTGATTTTCTTAAATTGATGATTTGGTTGAGCTTGGATGATGTTTAATTGGATTTGTATTTCATTGATTTTGTGAAAAATTGAATAGATTAATTTTCCCCAAATTCACATGCTTGGCCGAAAGTTACCCTAGGTTGCTCATGGTGTAATTTTGGAAATTTGACAATTGGAAGTGTTAAATGGCATGATAGAAATATTGAATGTTGATTTAATTAGATTGAAATCAAATTGAATGATTTTATATGCCTTAGCTGTGTGCCTTGATGCATGTTATAAGATTGATTTTTCTTCAATTTGTGTTAGACATGAATTGGAAATGTAGAGCATGATTAATTGAATTAATTAGTGTTTTAGAAGCATTAGATTAATTAATTAATTATGGAAATTACACTTGAATTGAATTAATTTGTAATTTGGAATAATGAATTAATTTAATTGTTTTATTTGGGCTAAGTTTGGTTTAGGATAATTGGTTGGATCCAATTGGGCCTAAAACCATTTCCATAAAGTCCAAATATGATAATTGGTCTTTAATATTTTAATTGGGCCTAATGGGCCTAAATTGATTTTTGGCATAGGGTGATTCCTAATTGGGCCTTGGCATCTTGGATTTGATCTATAATGGCCAAAGCCCATGCCTAAAGAATTAATTAAAAGCCCATTGGACTTTAATTAAAAAGTATTGGATTCTAATTGGGCCTTTAAGACCCATGTAGATTGGATTTGGAATCCAAGTCTAAAAGACACTATTGAAAGTGTAATTATTTAATTTGGAATTAAATATGAATTAGTATTGAATATAATTTAAATTGGATTTAAAATTGTAGTTCGATATAATTCAGGAATACTTACTTTGAGTATTTATTCTTAAACAAGTTGGACTCGCGCAAATCAAATCGTTGTTTGAACATTGGATGGTCACTAATCAAAGATTAATTAATTGGATTAGATTGATTGATAACATGCTTTGTGTGAATACTTAGATGTATGTATGAATAATGTATATCGGATGGATATTAGAAGGGTGAGGGCAATTTTGGAAATTGTTGTAATAAATTTAGAATTTATTAAATTGGACCTGCGTGTCCAACCTATTACCTATTTTCTCGTTGTATTTCTCTTCTCACTAATTCCCCTCAATGTAAATGAGGTTTCTTTAGAAGTATTATGTAATTGGGTAGAAGTATGAATAGTGCTAGCGAGAGAGAGGAAAGAGAGAGATTTGTTCTAGGAACAAGTTTATTGTATATCCATCTTTTCCAAAAAAAAATTATTGTATATCCATCCGCATATCATTATTAAATTTTATCGCGCCTTATTATGCTTTTAGAATGCATGCTTAAGGGTGTATGATGAGACCTAATTAAAGATAATAAATTGGTTGCCAAATCGCGACAAAAACCCTCATTTTATATTAAGTGTTTTTCCTTCCATTGAGTGATTCTCTCTCAAGATCCAAGATTGGCATTGGTTTGTTGGCCAAAGTCAAGATCAATGTCCATCGCGGATGTGTTTGAATCATGAAAGCTTTGTTCCAAATCGTACGCCTTGGGCAAGTTGTGATTTGTTGGCCAACGTCAAGGTCACTTCTTGTTCATCGGCCTCGATTACGAAGCTTTCCACTATCAATGGGTCACACTTAACTGGTTTTATTAAGCTTGTTGAGCCAAAGCCAAAGCTTAGTTGATTCAGAGGAAAAAGGTTAGGGAATATATTAGATATATTGGCATATATTGGATATATGTTTCGGACTTGGAAGTCCACCTACTGGATCTAGGAATTGGATGAGATCCAATTGATCTTAGAGATCTACCTAGTTAAGTTTCATACAATTTGTTGGCCAAAGTCAAGGTTGTGTGTTATTTAACGGGATCTTAGCCCATTAGGAAACTAGGTTTCCCGAGTACTCCACAGAGGGTTAGAGGCTCGCCGAAAAATAGTGGGAGACAAGTATTAAATTTGCAATTTCATTTAGATACTTGCCAATACGCGTTCATTTTATTTTTCGTCATTAAAAATTTATATATATTAGTTGGACTAATATTCAATTGTTGTTTTAATTAAACAGTTGGACTGTATTCAAACTACTTCATTTATAGTTGAATATATAATTGGATTATAGTAATCAATATATTTGAATTTAACCAATCATTTATAGTTGGTTATATAGTTAGACTATAATAACATTATATTCGATTGTACCCGAAATCGTTGATTGGATAGTTGGACTATTGGAATCAAGATAACTGAAAGATTAGCGTTTAAAACATAATCCTGGGTGAAAATGTCTTTAAGCGGCTTCAATTTTCAAATTGGGAATAGAATCTCAGGATAGTCCTGGGAGCCGAGAAGTTACTTTATTTAAGGAGTGACATCTCGGGCCTGAGCCCGGAGTTGAGAAAATAGTGGAGCATGAGCTTTGGAAGACTCATGGTGATGATAACTTTAGTGCTCAATCTGTTATGCTTGCCGCAATAACTTCTTAATTTCTTCGTCAGAACTAAGGATTAGATCCTTATAGTATGATATTGAAATTGAAGGATCTTCATAGATCTATTCTTAGATCTTAGAAGTACTAATTGCAATAGTAAACTCTTGGAGAGTTAATGGCTATGCTCAAGGAGACAGAGCCAGAGCTTACAAAAGGGCAAGAAGCGCAAGACGCATCTTACTTCGACATCCCAGAAGGCCAAGGCTTGGCCGAATGCTTCTGGGGGTGTGAAGAAAAGGGCAAGGCTAAATCGTCATAGTCTTCTGGGAAGACAAATGACATATCCCAAGATGTCTGCTTAAACTGTGGCAAACGGGGTCACTGGAAGCGTGACTGCCGTATGGACAAGGTAGACATGAAGAAAGTGAAGACAGACAAGGGTCCGACTTCAGGTATGTTTGTTATAAACATGTCCACTGCTGGTTTTAAAATTGAATTTTAGATACTGGATGTGGTACATAAATATATGTACTGATGTGCGAGATCTCCTGATTAGCAGGAGACTGGCTTCAGTTGAGATCGACCTATGAGTCGGAAACGGGACGAGAGTCGCAGTTTTGGCCGTAGGAACCTAAGTTTTGGAACTGCCCCTTATGCATGTACTTAAATTAGGAAACTGTTACAATGTATCTAGTTTGACTAGGAACATTATCTCTGTATCTAGTTTAACCCGTTGCGGGTATACCTTTATATTCTATAACACTAAGTGTTTTGTTTATAAAGATGATATTGAGATAAGCACATTGGATGTGAATAACAGTATTTATATTTAGAATATAAATGAATCTCAAACATATAATATGACAAACAAAAGCTCAAACATTATAAATCTGTTGAGACTTAAAAGTGGCATTGTTGTCTGGGACATATAAACAAGACTCGTATATCCATACTTTCGAAGAGTGGATACTAGGACGGATTTGATTCTAATTCAAATGATGTCTACGAATCTAGTTTATTAGGCAAAGTGCCTAAAACACATTTTACTTGGTAAAAGTGCAAATGCCACCGATATGTTAGCCCTCGTTCATAGTGACGTTAGTGGGCCCATGTCTAGCTAGGCTAGAGGTGGATATGAATACTTCGTAACCTTTACGGATGTGGCATCGCGTTACAGTTATGTGTATCTTATGAAACACAAGTAAGAAACTTTTGAGTAATTCAAAGAGTTTCGACACGAAGTAAGAAAACAGACCGGTAAAAGTATTAAAAACATTACGGTCGGACCATAGTGTAAAATACTTGAACATATGAGTTTCAAGATTACTTGAAAGAATATGGTATTCTTTCACAGTGGACTCTTCCCGGGACACCTCAATTTGACGGTGCGTCTGAACAGAGAGACCGAACTTTGTTGGACATAGTAAGGTTAATCATGAATCGCTCTGAGCTACCAATTTCCTTCTGAGGATACACATTAAACAGTGCAATACTTATTTTGAATAAGGTTCCATGAAAATCTATTAGACAGACTTCATATTAGATATGAACATGAAAGAAACCGGGTTTCTCATTCCTAAGGATTTGGGGATGCTGGGCACGTTAAGTGTTTGGATGATACCAAACTAGAACCCAAATCGGATAAGTACCTATTTGTAGGTTGTCCTAGGGAAACCAAAGTATAGTACTTATACAACTCACAAGAGAACAATGTAATTGTTGCTCTCCATGCAGTTTTCCGAAGAGGAATTCCTATATTCAGTGGTAAGTGGAAGGAAAGTAAAACTCGATGAAAATAAGAGTAATACTGTTCCAGGCACCGAGTCCTCACGGAACACCAACAGTTCATCAGGGATGAAACTGTACCAATACTCTTCAAATACATGGATGGCAACATACAAATGTACACAACTAGGCTTGTACAGAAAGGATATCGTCCACGACATAGTGTCGACTACGACAAATTTTTTCACTTGTTGCCATGATTAAATCCATTTGGATAATGCTGCAATTTCATATAGAAAATGGACGTCAAAACCACATTCCTTAACAGAAACCTTTTGGAGGATATTTACTACATCCTGACGGTTTTGTTGTGCCAAAACATGCAAACAAGGTTTGCAAGTTAAATCGATCCATTTATGGATTGAAGCAAGTATAGCGTTCTTGGAACCAGCGTTTTGATGTAATCATAATGGTATATGATTTCATTCAAAACGAATATGATTCTTGTGTATATAAGAAGGTTAGTGGGAGCGCACTGACAGTGAATGTCCTATAAGTTGATGATGTATTGCTTCTTAGCAATAACATTCCCATAATATAATTGGTGAAAGCTTGGCTTTCATTAAAATTCTCCATGGAATACCTGTGAGAAGCAGGCTTTATTCTAGGAATAAAGATTTACTGGGATAGATCTAGAAAGCTGCTGACAACCCTCCCAGAGTTCGTACGTTTTTGAAATGTATGTGACCTGATGTCTCATATGTTTTGAACATATGTAGACGCTATAAAGAACATCCTTGAGTATCTTGGACGAACTAAGGATGCTTTCTGGAAATATGGGGAAATGAGAACTTGAGGTGACTAGGTTCACCGCTGCAAGTTTCCAAACCGACAACGAAAACTTTAAGTCGCAATAAGGGTACATATTTAGTTTGAATAACAGAACAGTGAGCTGAAAATCTTCCAAGCAAGATACTGTTGCCGAATAAATAACAAAAGCGGAACATTGTTGCAGCTGAGGCAGCAAAAGAAGCATTTTGGATCTATATAATCCTAATTGGATTAGGTGTAGTTCTGTTAGTAGCTGAGCTAGGCTACAGCGCAGGCTAAGGAACCGCGGTCTCATCAATGATCCAAGTATATACTTCGACTATTTCATCTGATTCGTAAGATCATACATCGTGGCGATGTGATGATCGAATTAATCGCATCAGATTATAGCATTGTAAATCCGCTGACGAAAGCCATTTCTCAGCAGAAGTTTGAGCGACCCGTACATAGTTCAGGTGTAGGAAACTTGAGTGATTGGCTATAGGCCAAGTGGGAGATTGTTGGACAATTATGACCCATAACATCACTATTTGTATAGAACATGGTGTTGTTGTACAAATTAACTATATGACAAAGGAAATTGCTCTTTTATCATTTGTAATTGGATTACCGGGATATATAAATTATAAGAGTCCATATGATTAGTACCGGATTAATAAGATATGAGACAATATTAATCCACTAAGGTTTAATCATTAAATATCTCTAGTCGTAGTATTATCGAGACTGGACATCGATAATGCGGAATAGGCTAGTATTACAATTGTGTGTGTTATGGAAGCATAACGACATAGTTCTCATATATTTGGGTATTGGATACTCATCCAAGTGTAATAGGGGGTTGTGTTTACCGATGGTACGGAAACAGCTTCGCTCTGGATAGACCCCTCAGAATCCCATTGGTAGTATGACTATGTGTCTATGGGAATCCGAATCAGGGTAGGTGTATTTGGTCTTAACCTGAGACTTGCATCACTAATACTTGTGACAATCAGTATACTTTGGTTTTGGTCGTCAGGGGCTTTAACAGGTTCTGTGTACGTCTCTTCTGGGAAGACTGAGAATCGTAGTGTAGTGGGTGTGATATCAAGATGGAAGTATCACTTCAGTCATATGGAGATGATGATCACGCATGATACAGAACTGGTACTCTTGTATGCTGCAGCTATCAGGATAATATGACAAGGTTATGATTATCCGATTATAGAGACTAGTTACCAGAGATCCGATATATGCTTCGTACGGGGCAGACGCAATTCCAGCCCCAGGCCCAACATGTGACATTCTGATACTGGATCGTAATACGCAATACTACGTATGCTACGCCTGACAAAGATTACATATTCCGCAGAAGAATATTTCTGGAGAATTAGGTAGGCACGATGTTTTGCTAGAAGTAAATTGGTAAGAACGTGGTACTGGGTACACATGTATGCGAAGAGAGAACGCGATTAATTTAGAATTAATCGGTAAAGTAAATTTAATAGTGAAATTAGATTTTGCTATTTAATTTATTTAATTGGGATAAAATAATGTATTAGATATATTAATTGAAATTCAATTTCAATGCGGAATTAAAATTGGATTTTAATTCGTGCCAATGAATTAATTTGGAATTAATTCGTAAGCGACTTCCGTAATAATTTTGCTAGGCGTTATTATTTAATTAAATTGAATTTAATTACGTCGCGATGGAAAATTCGTTTAATCGGATTAAACGAAACCGAGCCCGAAGTGTGTTGAGCAAGCCCACTTGAATTTTGAATTTAAAGTGGGGCCCACCAACTTACATTAACAAGTCACTTGAGTGATGGAAGTGGTTGGAAGCATTTAAAGGTTTCTTGTCAAACACACTTTAGCTTTTTTGAAAAAGTATATACAAATTTTTGGATTTGTTTTTGGTTATTGGTTTTAGAAATCAAAAATGCAAAAAACAATATTCCCTATTCTCTCTCAATGGTCGAAACTTTGAACCTTGGAGGGGAAAATTTTCTTTCAATTCTTGTTCAAGCTAGTACTTAAAGGAGTGAATCAAGGTGATAGGGAAACTCACCCAAGTGTTGGAAACACTCAAAAAAGGCTTGGAAGCTTCAACATCCATGGAAAAAGTTTTGAACGCATCCGATCAATGTGAGTATTTTTCGCAACTCTTTTGATTTTATTCACACACAAATCACTCTTAGACGATCTTGGCATGTTCTAGGAACACTTACACATTAGCCACAAGAAATTCGTAGAGTACTGAGGCGGGGCTAATAAGTTATTAAGAACAGAGGCATCTCAGCTTGGTTTATAGTTTTCATCTTCTTCAAAAATTTACAGGTTTTTCTAAATCTCTATGTTTATGTTTTATTAATTGCATGATAGTGAAAATTGGACTAAATGATACATGTTAAAATTGATTATTAACACATTAAAGACAACAATAAGGGCTATAATTAGAGATATCAATTGTTCTAGATACAAATGTTTCTGAAAATGGGAAGTGCTCTACATTTGAGAGCGGTTTGTATACATAGTTAGAAGTAACTAACTAGGTTTATGATGCAACCTATAAATCGATTACCGATTCAAATTTGAGTAACTACATGATAGATTTCAAAAAAAAAATGAAGAGTAACAATTAACTTTATAATTATGGTAATATGGAGAAGATAAAATTATTTCAAACACTAACAGAACCAGAAACACCCCATGTTTGAGAGGAGGAAATATTTTTTTAATTATTTTTTCCCTTTTACTTGAGGATATGGATATTCGATCACCTTGTTAGACTCTATCTTTAAAAATCTATGTTAGAACGAGATCAGTTTCAAACTGCACCCGCGATGTTAACCGCAACAACTTAAACTGAAGTGTCTTCGTATGTTAATTTTCAAAAATTAAGAGTATATTGGTACATTAGAGACAAACCTCGAGGGTATGATCTAAATATATTTTTCTCGTAATTTATTTATGATAAAAGAGAAATGAATTTTGGGACTGTAAAAAAAAAAACTATTGGGGTTGAATACATTCGGTGTTTGTTTGATCTTATCAAAAACAAGATTAAAGTATTAATCATGAGTATATTTATCAATTATATTAGATGAATGTGTAAGCGACATTGCACTCAATGAAAGGTTTTAATGATGCAACCCTAGCGACTTCGACGTGCATTCGCGAGCATTACAAAAAGATGTTAAAACAAATTGGATGTGAAGATGGAGTTCAATGAAGAAATCAAGTGAAGTCTTATAATTTAGGGCTCTCAATATAAGTGCGTTGATAATTCAAGTATTATAAACTCATAGGGCTCCTACACATTCATAAAATGCATTTGGGTCATGTGCATAATATTTTAATCTTCAAATCCCATGTTTTCTACATTGTGATCGACACATCGGCCTCTGATACCGACATACTGATGTCTCTGCTATACTTTTGGATATTTTTGCATACTCTCTAAAACCGGGCTACTCCTTACCGGTCTACCATACCGGTCAGGCTGGAGTTTACATAGCTACTGGAATCGGTCCAGTCCATACCAGTCAGTAATCCTGTAGTGCGCTTAAATACTCCACGGTCATATTTTGGATATAGCCGTTTGAATTTGCAGGAGCAGCATACTGTCCCCTAAAGACCGAAATACCGGTCTCAGGACATAGAGTTAGGGAAGTTTTCTCTTTTACTATAAATTGAGTCCTCATTTCGTTTTTGCTAAGTTCTAACACCTTCATATATTTTCTAAGAAGCAAAAACATAGAGAGAAGCTTAAACCTTCTTCATCTTACATTCTCTTCACAATCAAAGCTCACACACTACACCTTCACATTATTTAGTGAGCTTGAAGTTACTAGGGTTAAACAATAACATCTTAAATCTTCTTTGAAAAATTAGAAATTTTCATAAGGTTCTGACCCTATATGAAATTATTCAAACAACTCTATCTAAGACAGGTAAAAGATAGAGGTATTATGGTACAATTCGATCAACCACCCTTAATCCAAAGCAGATATAAATCAACAATAAACAAAAGCAACAAAATAATCAACATAAGAATTTTGTTGACAAAGTGAAAAACTCTAACGAGTAAAAAACCACTTCGAGTATAGGCTACCACCCGAATCCATTATAATAGAGAAAATATACAGTAATGGTATAAGATCTATGACAACAACTCTACCGAATCAAATACCTTTAGACTGTAATAACCCGAAGAACTCATCGAGCCCGCACCAAACAGTATTTTTCAGAACCTCTGAAGTCTCTAAACAGACCAACCTTTCAAACCCGCGATGCTAGAACTCTGACTATCAATCTTCCTCCTTCAGAAATATAAAGGCTTAGGAAATTGGGTTAGGGTTGTATTTTGTGTTGACGGTATATCAAAGATAAATGATCAATCCCACCACAATAAAAAATATAATGGAATAAAAAAAATCTCCAAGGTGAACTGAAAAATAGAAGGAGAAAATGATATGAAACTCTGAACACTGTGTTCAAACACCAGGTAATGTGGCTATGAGTTTGTTTAAATAAGAAAGGCAAAAGTAGGGTTTTCATTATCACAAATCGGCTCCAAAACGAGTCCAAAATAATCCACTTACGAACAACCATTCGAACACCATAAGAACGTGTGACGAATGCGGGTAGTTCCGCAAAACCGTTCGCACATCCTGACGAACACAAACGATTTCGTTTGAACCCAATGACAAACGTTTGGTCTCTGGAAGATTTCATTCGAACGTTAATACGAACTTTCCACTAACGAACTCAGCACAAACATGCTTTTAATATATTCATGCAAAGTCTTCCAAATACTTATCCAATTGCTCCGAGATCTTTAAGACTCATTAGAACTCAATTGAACTTATTTTGTTATTGAAGTTATTAACATACATAAAAATAATATTCTTTATCTTTTGTGACTACCCAAGTTATGTTGTAAAACTTTTTATATCAAACACTTGTAGTTGTGAAATCTCTTATTGAGTGTGGATACTCAAAATGGTGAATCTTTGAAAACATTTAACAGTGAATCTATCGATAAAACTCTTACTGTTGTAAGAGGTTTGGAGTGAGGCTAGGTATAAAACTATTGTGTGAAGGTTTGTGGTGAACCTAGGGATAAAACTCTTGGTTTGTGAGTGAGCCTTGAAAAACTCTCGGTTTAAAGTGTAGAATCACATTTACTAGTGGAAAGCTTCAAGCGTGGCTTGGAGGAGTGGACGTAGGCATTGTTAGCCGAACCACTATAAATTACGATTTCATTTTTCTATCCCTTAACTCTTTTATTTATCGCAAGTTTATTTTATATTTCTATATTGTGTAGTAACTTGTCTTTGGGAAATAAATTGTTGAGTACAATGATTTAGAAAATTATACAATAAGCTTAATCAGTAAATCTACTAACTAAGTGGCTTAAAATTGACAAGATTTTTGATTTCGTAATATTTGTCAATTACCTAATTCACCATTCCTTTTTGATATAGTTGTATTTGTTGTTTGAGTGCTTGTAGGTAATTTCAATTGGTATCGGAATGACGTATTCTCAATAAAGACTTAATCGTTCGAGAATAGATCACGGCCTCTACAAGCTACACACCAAATTTTTCCAATGGAACTTCGACAAATTGACCACCTCTCTACACCAGAACTGACTATAATTATTGGAAGATGAGGATGTTGAACTACCTCTTTACCGTTGATGTGCAATCATACAAAGTGGTCACCAAAGGTTCAACAATACCGCTGAAGAAAGATATAGATGGTGTGGAATTTCTAAAACTACAATCCGAATGGACCGATGATGACTATATATATGCCTACAGTAATGCAAAGGCTCTCAACCATCTCTTTTATGTAATTGATAGAAGTCAAATTAATAAACTTTCGGAGTTTAGCAATGCTTATGAATTATGGAAGTCTTTAGAAATGGTCAATAAATGCACTAGTCAAGTTAAAGAATCCAAGATCAATCGGTTCATGTGCGAGTTAGATAGCTTTAAAATAGAAGCCATTGAAGATGTTGAGAAGATGATTTCAAGGTTCACCATGATTATAAATCAACTAAGTGCTTTAGGAAAAAGTATTAGTACAAGTGATCAAGTGAAGAATTTCCTTAGGTCTTTTCCTAAGAAGTATAGAATTTGCACCGCCACCATCAAATAATCTAATAATATGAACACCTTGAAATTAGATGACTTGGTGGAAAATTATTAGAGATGAGATGGAAATCGAGATGGATTTAAAGGAAGAAGAAGAGAAAAATAAAAAACGAATAGCCCTTAAATCATTTGTGAGAAAAGAATATAGTGCAAGTTCAAGTGATAAGGAGGATGATTGCAATGAACACTTGACATATTTGACAAAAAGCTTCAAGAAATTCAGATGGATGAGAAGAAATATGACAATTGGCTAAGGAAGTATAAGAAGAATAAAATCACTTACTTTGAGTGCAAAAAACCGGGTTACACAGTTGTCGATTGTCCAATGAGGAAATTCAAGGGAAACTTCAAAAAGAAGACAATGAAGACAACTCGGAGTGATAGCGACTCTGGCTTATCCGAGGAAGAAAGTGAAGAGAGGACAAAAGATCTTGCCTTTATGGCTATCGATGATGATTACCTCCAAGATGAGAGTGATGAAGAAAAGGTACATGATTCCTCTGAATATGATTAATTACTTGATACATTTAATGAATTACATGAATTGTATGACTTATTAATAAGAAGCCCAAAATTATTAAAAATGAACATTCATCTTTATTACATGATCATGCATAAATTGTTGAGAAGAATGAAATGCATGAAAAATAAATTGTATGCTTAAAAGACGAGACTGTAAAACTTGAAAAAAACATGTCATCAAGCTTATTTAGTACATGTGAGTGCAACACCTTAAATGATGAAAATATTACATTAAATAAAAAGTTGTTAATTTGCATTCAATAGTAACAAAATTCACTTTGGGAGAGAAAAATTTTAAAATATTACTTGACTCCAAAAAATGTATGTTCAAAAGAGAGGGTTTGAGATATAAGTCTTACAATAAAAGAACTTATTTGAAAAATCATTTTGTAAAGGCATCCACCACTTATACACATGTTACTAGTGATGGAAATATCACATGTCATGCATGCAATAGAAAATGACATAAAATATTTGATTGCATATACAAGAAGAATGTGAATGCATGGGTTTCAAAAGATACTAGGACTAACCCCATAGACCCAATAAAGTTAGGTACCAAAAAGTTTGTGAGTTTCTTTGAATAGGTGAAGAAGATGAAAATAAGGAAAATAGTTCCTCAATAGAAGTTGTAATTTTAACGAAGGACTACACAAATATTCTTCTTTCACAAATTTGAAAAATGGTGGATTTGTCACTTGGTGACAATAATAAAAGGTAAAATCTGTGATTACGGAAATATTAATACCATTTCCTCCGCCTCATTTGAAAATGCTTCAATTGTTGCTATGAATTGGATATAATTGTGAAACATGCTATTAATTGGGTATTTTGAGCTAAATTGTATGAACTTATGCATGAATTGCCTTATTTGATCTTAATTGCATGATTTGAAAAATTGAGGCAAAATATAATATTCACCTACATTATATGATTTGATTGTATTTATAATCACAATTGGTATCACATTGAGTTTATTGCACATATATGACATTTTTGAAACATTGATATGAAATGCCTAGATATTGATATAACCTAAATGATTTTGATGATTATCTATGCATGAATATTAGATTCTATGACAAAATGGGAGAAATGACTAGTTGTGCATGTTTATGAACTTTTTTATTATGTTTTGTGCACATGCTAGTTTATATCTCTTAGTGCTTAATCTTTACTTCTTCATTCTTTTTGCTATTGGGAAATAGGGAGAAATCATATAAATGATATAAAACTTGTGATACCCTCTTATTAAGGGAGAATACATTTGTACTAATGTGTTTGTTTAAGTGTTTCAAAAGCAATATTGAAAGACAATCACATGTTGAGGGGGGACTATAATTATCAATAAATTTGGAACTCTCAAAGCTCACAAGTTTTGAAAGTTGACATCATCAAAAAGGAGAAGATTGTAAGCGTCATTGCACTTGATGAAGGATATTGATGATGCAACGCTAGCGAGTTCGACGCGCATTCACGAGCATTGCAAAAAGATGTCAAAGCAAATTAGATGTGAAGATGGAATTCAATGAAGAAATCAAGTGAAGTCTTATAGCTTAGGGCTCTCAATGTAAGTGAGTTGATAATTCAAGTATTATAAACTCATATGACACATACACATTCATAAAATATATTTGGGTCATGTGTATAATATTTTAATCTTCAAATCATGTATTTTCTGCACTATGATCGGCACACCGGCCCCTGATATCGGCAGACTAGTATCCACGCTCTACTTTGGATAATTTTACATAATCTTTGAAACCAGACTAATCTATATCGGTCGATCATACCGGTCAAGGTGGAGTTTGCATAGTTGATTAAAATTTTTATTAATTAAAAATTGCATAAGCTTCACTATAAAATGCAAACTGAAGCAAGTTTTTAAGCAAACAAACATTAAGGCAAAACATAAGAGAAATTAGCCTAAAGATGTGTTTAGAGAAGCTTTGGAAGTTCTCTATATTTTTCATTTGTCTAGATTTAATTGGATTAAATCAAAGTGGTAGACAAAAATGATTAATCATACCTAATTATACATATTTGGACAAATAGGATTAAACCCACTTAAAAGTTGATTAAAACTTTTATTAATTAAAAATTACATAAGCTTCACTATAAAAGGCAAGCTTGAGCAAGTTTTTAAGCAAGCAAACATTAAGGCAAAATATAAAAGAAATTAGCCTAAAGAAGTGTTTAGAGAAACTTTGGAAATTCTCTACATTTTTCAACAAGGAGAAGAATATTAGATCTTTGGTTCAAGCTTACTAGGTAAGTTTGATATTTTCTAATAAACTATGTTTTTGTATTTGATACATAATAATATAGCTTGAAGTTGAAATTAGGCTAATAAATTTACGTATGGATGTTTTGGAAGCATAAACACAATATGTTTGTGATTGGGTCAAAAATATTCATCGTAGACATGAACTTAAAATTTGAGTTTGGAACTCTAGATAAAATTTTGGAGCTATGGCTACCATTCTAGAATCACTTGACCACCTTTGAGTGACTTACAATTGTTCATGAGGCAATTCATTGTAGGATTCTAATTTGGTTTGTGTTTTGGATTCAAAATTTACGCATGTGCATATTTAGAATAAATTTATATTTTTGTAAAAATATTTGATATTTTGAAAAACATAATTATATTCTATAACATGTGTTGATGTTGGTTTTGATGTTAAAAATTAATTTTGAGTGTTTGGAACTGTTTAGGGAAGATTAGAAGCAAATTGGGTAAAAATCCAATTTGAATCAGCTCTCTGTTTCCATAGAGCTGGTGCTTTCAAAGTTAACAAATGAAATCAAAAAAATAATAAATTATTTGATTTGCGCACGCTTGCGTTGAAACTTGTTTTCTTCCGATTTTGAGTTTCTGGACTTCGATTCAGTCCCGGTTTTTTCCTATGCACTCGTAATGGAATATAATATTGCACTAAATTATTTAAAAATACTCTCATATTTGATATCAATAGGTTAGACCTAATTTCGTTGTGCGGATTACCGATTTGACCCTAGGGGTCCCACATCCGCCCCAACAATACCGGCCCCTAAAGACTGACATATCGATTTCAGGACAGAGAATTGTGGCAGTTTTCTATTTCACTATAAATTAAGTCCCCATTTTATTTTTGCTAAGTTCTAACACCTTCATATATTTTTTAAGAAACATAAACATAAAGAAAAACTTAAACCTTATTCATCTTATATTCTCTTCATAATCAAAGCTCACACACTATAGCTTCACATCATTTAATGAGCTTGGAATTACTTGCGTTAAACATTCACATATTTAATCTTCTTTATCTTTTGTGAGTACCCAAGTTGTGTTGTAAAACTTTTTATATCAAACACCGAAATCTCTTGTTGAGTGGGGATACTCAAACTGGTGAATTTGTGAAAAGGTTTAAGAGTGAACCTATTAATAATACTCTTCTTGTTGTAAAAGGTTTAGAGTGAGCCTAGGTATAAAACTATTGTGTAAAGGTTTGAGGTGAACCTAAGGTCAAAACTCTTGGTTCGTGAGTGAGCCATGGAAAACTCTCGGTGTAAAATGTATAATCATATTTACTAATGGAAAGCTTCAAGCACGGCTTGGAGGAGTAGACGTAGGCATGTTGGCCGAACCAATATAAATTACGATGTCATTTCTTATATCCCTTAACTCTTTTTATTTATCGCAAGTTTATTTTATATTTCTATATTGTGTAGTAACTTGCCTTTGGGAAATAAATTGTTAAGTACATTGATTGAAAAAATTGTATACTAAGTTTAATAGGTAAAGCTAATAATTAAGTGGCTTAAAATTCACAAGATTTTAATTTTGTAGTATTTGTCAATTACCCAATTCACCACTCCTTTTAGATTTAGTTGTATTTGTTGTTTGAGTGTTTGTAGATAATTTCATATTGGTAGCGTTAACCAGTTCTATTTTTGGCCACGAATTTAAAAAAATCAAATTACAATATTTTGGATCTGAAAATTGACTAACCTCGTCTCATTGGATTTTATGAACTTGAAGTCTTCAAAATTCGGAGTATAAAAGAGGGTAAGAATGAAGAAAGATTGAGCAAATCTAAAATGAAAAGGGTCTTGTCACTTGTGATTTTAATTTTTAACTTAATGTGGGTGGAGGTTATGAATTTTCCAAATATGAGTGAAATTATATATATATTTTGCGTTATCTTTAAGACAGTTAACACAATCGGTCGGTTGGGGTCTTATTAAATTTAGGAGATATAAATTTATGAAAATATAATACCGATTACAATAAAAAAATAATTATTTATTTTATTGATAGAGAGCCACATACTTTTGAAATTAGTCTACAGTGCTCGAAAACTCAGGACTTTCATTATATATATATATCCCCCCTTAGTAGCATTACTCTAAAAATTTGAGGTTGTTTGCAAACAAATTTGGTTGCAGACAAAGATCGTGTAAAGTTCAAATATCTTGGAACAAAGTCCCAAAAAGAGGTGTTTGATTTGATTGAGAAATACCTCCAATGGTTGCAAACACACAATTCTAATTAGTTATCTAAGAAAATAATTTTACTTTTGCTCTTGCGAGTCTTTTGATTTTCTGTTTTCTTTTTCTGGACTTGACTTTGAGTTTATTTACTAGTGAGGATAACTGTCTGACAACTGTCAGGGCAGTTTATCCCACGTTCTGTAACTCATTGTTCCTTCATCTGACACATGTGATAACTGCTATAGTCGTATTTCATGTTGGTTTACCACATGTGATAATTGTTAGGCGTGCTTCTTGTCGGCCCGTCACTTGGAATAATTGATGGGAATGTGGCCCAAGTTCTCTATGTTTTACCCGCCTTCAACTGTTAGATTGTGACCACGTTCACACAACTGCTCCTCAAGTTGATTACTGTCTGACTGATTGGGCGATTCGATTGTCCGGCCGATTGGGCAATTCAGCTGCCTGGCCATTTGAATGATTCAGTTGTCTGGGTATTTTCCATTGCTTCTCTCATCCAGACGAGTTTTTTCAAAGACATTGTACCACGTCACTTATTTTGATTGAACAATGATGTCATCTAACCTTTGTAATTTTTAACTATCAACATGGGTACTATCGTCTTTGTTGAAGGGAGCACTAGTTCAAGCTTTCTACAAAATGTGGGTACATGTGATAAATTTTTTGAAATATGAGCGAAATTATCACTGGATAATCAATATAGATGGTTGGTTATGACTCTAGATTTGGATCAAATTTAAGGATATCAAATTTAAGAAAAATTAATACCCATTGTAGTAAATAAACAAAAAAAAAAAAAAAAAACTCTACGTCTTATTGAGAGAGGGCCATATAATTTAACAACTCGTCTAAGAACCTCGAAAATTCAAATCCGTACATGTATATATACCACCCATAGGCCATAAGTGTGAGATTGAAGTCTAATAGTAATATATATATATACATGTGTGTGTAGTAAAAATTGATACAATTCAAAGCTGATCTTATTTTAATTTCCACACATCCACTCATTGTGACATGTTTACGTGCCCCATCATAATGTCATTATCGAAAGATAGGAATTAATAATTTGTCAATCATATTTAAATTTACATGGTATAATGTGTGAAACTAATTATATAATAAATTTGTCATCGTCATCACTCATCATATTTAGACCAAAGAAAATGAAATGAAATAATTTTTTTTCAAAAATTAGTCATTGTTTTAGAGAGAGAAATGAAACGATACAACACAATGATAGATGCTTTGTGATTGAGATTGCTCTTTGTTATCGATATTGACCACAATAGATTTATGTACAATTACAATTATATATATATATGGAAATTATCATTTTCCATCCAAAGAATTATTAAAGTTCAGTCTTACTCAAAAAATCTTACAATATTCAATTTTCCACTCGAAATTCAAAAAATGTTCACTTTTCCACTTAAACGTTAACACCGTTAGAATTTTACTAACATCATAAGGGTATTTTGGTCATTTGATAACGTCAAGGAAGAAAAGTGAATATTGAACTTCGGGTGGAAAAGTTGACACTTTTTATATTTAGATATTTTGGATGAATTGTTAATTGTAAATGTTGTTTTGGAAATTAAATGAATATTATTTAATTATGAATGTTATTTTATTTTATTTTGAATGTTTAAATTAAATAACTTAAAGTTCTTAAAAATACATAAACTTGGATTTTTTTTTTATTGATTTGGGATATATAAAAATCCGTAAAGAAAATACCACATCCAGATCCACAAAAATATAATGCAGATCTAAATCCGGATCCATGTATATCCGGATCTGTATTTTGTGAGACAATTTTTTTAGTCATTTTTTATGGTCAAAGTTATATTTTATCATTCATTTACACTCCATGAGTACTTTAGTCAAACGAATCTGGATCCAGATCCGTTTATATCTTATAAATTTAAATCTCAATTCGTATTCTTTGAATGCGAATCCAGAGTTTTTTCAAATATATTTTCATATATAACTGTCATCCATACATATATAAACACTTGAAAATTCATAAATTTTCACTTGTAATTTTTCAACATCTATTAAAGTGTTATTTTTTCCACCCGAAATTTAATGAGCGTTCACTTTTCCACATAAAGTTCAAAGAATGTTCACTTTCTCATCCTGACGTTTTCAAATGACCGAAATACTCTTATGACGTCAGCAAAATTCTAACGGTATTAATATCTGAGTGGAAAGTCAACATTTTTTATATTTCGGGTGGAATATTGAACATTTTAAAAAAATTTAAACAAAACTAAACATTAACCATTCTTTGTTGGTAAAAATGATAATTTGCCATATATATATATATATATATATATTTGATTGCTTTAGATTGAAGTATTTTCAAAAGCACGTGCTTCCCACGTTCCACCATGTGGCATGTGTATCACATTTCTTGTTCGGTTAGGTGGAGTGGATTTTTTAATTTTTTTTTTAATTTTGTTCTTTTGAAAGTTACGGGTAGGGGTGATCACGGTTTCGGGTCAAACTGCAACCCGACCCGAACCGCACCGTGCGGTTTGAAAAAAAATTAAAAATGATTTCGAGTCAATCTGAACCGAACCGCAAATTTCGGGTCGGTGTACGATTTTGACCTAACCGCTACCCGAACCTCCCAAAACCGTAAAGTTTGACTCAAACTGCGAACCGAATAGCCTAAATCGCTGACCCGCGTTCAAATTAGATATTATTTTATATTTTTCTTCTTATTTAACCATGAAATTTAAAATATTTAATGATCATATGACAATATGCAATGTATAAATGAAAATTAAGTATTTTTTCTCTTCAATTATTATGTGAAAACACACAAAATTTTCTTAAAAAAATTACAATCCAAACCGCCGACCTGAACCGCCCAAACCGCTAAACCGCCAACCTGAACCGCCGCGGTTTTCCTTATCAAATTTGCGATTTCGGTTTCTAATTTCCCAAACTGCCAACCTGCGGGGTTTGAAGTGAAAAACAAAAAAACCGACCCGAATCGCACCGCGAACACCCCTAGGTATGGGACAGGTAGAAAATAAATTTTTAACCTTTTGATTTGTTTCTTGTACGTGCCAAATTTGGGCCAAGGACAAAACCGTCTTTCACTTCGAACATTATACCAAGTGAGGCCCAAAAATATAACTCATCCCATTAAACTCTAAACCATTTACAAAAACAAAAGGACAAACCCCTTTAACCTTTTCTCCCTTTTCCCCAACAAAGAATATATCCCCACATGCAAATTATATTCCCACCGAAAGCAGAGACAATAAGCATGTTATGGGGACCCATTTCCCATGTGCAGACCAGAGAATTTACCTTTCTCCACCTATAAAATGAAGCATAATTCATGAAGTTAAAGGGGGGAGCTTCTCAACTCTGATGCAGGCTTCACTTCTTTCTTACAATCCCCTGCTCTCTGACATTAACACTCTCAGAGGGGAGCTTCTCAACTTTGATGCAGGCTTCACTTCTTTCTTACAATCCCCTGCTCTCTGACATTAGCACTCTCAGAGCTCTCCATCCCCTTATACACTTACCACCGCCCTCACGGCCACCCAAAGAGCTTAAGGTAACATCAAACCTTACTTTCACATTTTACTCATTTACTACTCATTTCATACTACTGACTTGAGCGTCGGAGTGCCCCCGGCACCCACCACACCGGTGGGTAGTCTACTCCCGCTCACTCTACCTTTATTTTGCAGGATCGCTAATGCCCCCAACCTATAAATCTCGATTGTGGACCTAGGCCGAAATCCAGCATCCACAATTTGGCGCCCACCGTGGGGCCTTAGCGATTCATAGCAAACAAAGACCTCTTTGTCTACAATCGTTACAAACAAACACCAGAGCCTGTGGTGGCATAATCAGCCACTCTACAAAACAGTTACAATCAATGGAAGATGAAAATTGATCCATGTAAAACTCCAGTACTAATCTCCAATAGTATCTGGAACATAATTCATTCTTCGGCCACTCAAAGGCGTGAGGCTACAACTCTTTTCAACTATCTTATCAACCCAATTTCTTAGAAGCATTCAAGAATATGGAAAGTGAAAATCCACCATCAGACGAATATCCATTTAATCAACAAAGAAGCCATCATATTTCTCCATCCGACCAATCACGGCAAGTCACATCTTCCATGTGAAAGGAAATGTTGGAATAATTCTCTCCAATCTACCTGCAGTCGAACTATCAATAAGGAAAAGCTTAATCGGGATAACATCAACAATCTTTCCCTATAAAGCATCAACTCCATACCACATGGATGGATTATCACTACCTCATGACAACATGGGAAAATTATCATTGATGGAATGTCATCCATTCCAGCCGACGTGAAAGATGACATGAGTGGATAGTTATCTTCTTCAGACGACAGAGATAAATACTAATCTTCTTCTTACGACATGAAAGGTGTGTCGTCCGCTTCAGACGATGCTAATAGGATTGTCATCCCATTCAGAGGACGTGGAAGGGTTGCCATCTCCTACTATCAACATGAAAAGTTCTTCATCTCCTCCAGACTACGTGAAAGGTTTGTTTTCTTATCCAATCTACATGAAACGATTTTCATCTATTCTCAATATGAAATGTATGGATACCATTAACTTCAAACTACATAGGAAATCATTCATCATGTCTAGTAGAATAATTATTCTCATAGAAATTCATCAAGTCTGATAGAACGAAGACTTTCTTGAACCTTCATTGGGTCTAGTCGACCCTAGCCTCATAGATTCTTATCAGATCCAGTAGAGTGGACTCTTATCCACCTCCCTCAGATTCAGTAGACAATAGATTTATGGACATTCCTCGGGTCTAGTCATCGTGGTTCTATTGACCTTCACCAAGTCTAAAGACTGGATATGATAATTTTCAAAAAAAAAAAAAATGGAACCTCACAATGGATAGAGAATTGAGATAAAGTGAGCTCAACTATCCTAAGCTAAAAAGTTGAGTTAAACAAAGAAGCTCAATTACCTGCAGTACAAAAAAAAACCACACTACATATGCATGATGAATGACCCCAACATGTAATAAAGTGGTACACTCACCCAAGCTCCATGCGCAGCCCATGTTGTAGACCCCAAAAAATAAATAGGAGAACACAAAAATAAACCATTGGCATAAAGCCATGGAGGGAGAAAAAATGGTGGCATTTTGTGCATTGGTAGTATACACATCAAGGCACTACACTTTATTGTTTGGCATGTTGTGCATTGGAATTTCATTATTTGGCATTTGGTGCATTGAATTCTTAGTATTATATTTCATCAACAAATATGGGCCCTACACTTTATGGTTTGGCATGTTGTGCATTGGAATTTTGTTAATGTATTCCTTCAACAAACGTAGACTTCATTGCTTGCCATTTGATGCATTGAATTTTTGGTATTATATTTCATCAACAAACATAAGTGGGTCCCACACTTTATTGTTTGGCATGTTGTGCATTGGAGTCTTGTTAGTGTAATTATCAACAAACGTAGGCCCTATTGGATTCAATCATATATCTCCATATTTCCCATTCGACAAAAAACCACATACAGCCCCACTCGACCAAATATACACGCACATAATGGAGTGACTCACTCGACAAAATTACATGCAAAGGATGGGTAACTACCTCACTCGCCAAGCCCGCATGCAGTGCATAAATGAATAACCACTCAGATGCCATTGAGAAATAACGTTACACATTTTCATGCTACACTTTGAACATTGCTCTTGTCTTTCGCATGCTTTGGCAGCACACACATTGGCTTTAATTGTGTTATTAATTATTTCTAAGGGCACATTTCATGCTACATACGTGTAACCTAGTCCATGTAGGTTGTAAAATTGGCATTAATAAATTTATATCCATGCTCCACATCAACGTAGTTTGGCATGCAGTCCATATGGGGCTTTGGCTTTGACTAGAAGTACTTGTTCACTGTCTAAATCTGCTTCGTCTGTCTGAGGTTTCGATGGAGCTTGATGTAGAGGCATCTTTCTTCTTAATTCCATTCATAAATCATACTGTCATCACTCATCAGAAGCATGCAAGCAGTGCTTTCACATTATACGCATCCTAAATTTTATCAACAAATAAACAATTTCGTGTGATTAATTTCTTAGTCATTCGACACTGGAGTTAATAAATTGTCTTAGTACCCATAAAAAGCAGCCCCATAATTTTGACTAAAACAAAAATAGAGAGTGGGTCATGTACAAATCATATATTAGTTCTCAAACTTTGTTCATTAAAAGCCAACAAGCAAGTAGTTGGCATAAACTGCCACACACCACCTTTCCCCACACTACCACGCTAAAAAAAAAAAAAAAAACCATAGCCTCTCATCTAAAAATAGAGCCCCACGCTACATGTAAAATGGCCCATTCGACATGTGGATTCTTCCATATATTAATATCACAAGCGAGACTAGCCTTGGTATTCATTTTGTTTACTCAACAGCACTCTTGATGGTGTCATTCACATTGAAATCATTTTCACCCATGCTACACCATATGAAAAAGAGGAATGACGTCCATATGCTCACATAAGGGGCCTACTTCCACGTATGGGGCTATGGTAATGTTTGACAGAAGCTCCATTTAACACTACAAACACATTTGTCTAGTATTGATAGAGTATTCTATTCGACATGGTGAACATAAAATTCGACTGAAGCACCATTTGATTCAACATGTACATCATTTGTCAGAGGCCCCATTCGACAAGATGTTGGTTGGCGTCAATGAGTTGTGCATTAAACACGACAAACATAAAGGTTTCTCATTGGTCAATTGTCCCACTCGAAATATATAAGATGTTGGTTGGCGTCAATGAGTTGTGCATTAAACACGACAAACATAAAGGTTTCTCATTGATCAATTGTCCCACTCGAAATATATAGGATGATAAAGATATATTGTTCATTCAATTACCAAACAACAAAATGGCCATCGACTCCACGGCTACTATGGCAATTATTAGATGAATTTGCCTGGGTCGGCTGAGTAGCGAGATGGTTATGTGGACTTGTTTTGGGCTGCGAATCCATGGGCTGGTTGGCAAACTTGGCAAATTATGAAAAATGGCTGAATGGTCTATTTGTTGGGGATTGTTACGTGGAAATTACTTTATTCATTGATGGGTTTTCCACGAATTGGGCTGGGGAGTCATGCACTTACTTATGTTGTGCTTAGTGGGCTGTTGCTCACACATTTGTTAAATGTGAGTGGTTTTGTTAAGTGCTTAATGGGCTGGGAAGTCTGCCAGACAATGAGAAATGAGGTTGTGCTTATGCATAAGGGTGTGCGTTTTGGACTGGGCTTGTCTTGCAGATTTAGTGAGCTTATGCTTCATGCACAAGCGCGCGAGGGCTGATCACATGTCTTGTCGGATGGGCGTGAGTTCGAGGCCTTCGTATTTCGACTTTGGACTTGGTAAAATGCTCATAGCATTTTACTAGCCTGTATTATCATCACCTCCATATTTCCATCTCTTCCATACGACATTAGGCTCATAAAACATTGAAGGATAGTTGCCCTCTCGAGACAACACAGATGGAGTTTCATCACATGAAAGGTTAGTCATCATCTCCATGCTACGTGGACTTAATATTGCCAACTCCAGACTACATATGGAGTCTTTATCATGCCCAGTAGAATAAAGAACTTTCTTGGATCTCCTTTAAGCCCAATCGACCAGCCTTTATCAGGTTAGGTAGTATGGAAATCCTATGTGACTTTCATCAAAACTCATTCTATTGTAGTATCATTGACCTTATTCAAGTCTTGTATAATTAGTAAAGACATTGATTGGCATTCATCTCTTCCATACTACATATGAGGATAATTATCTTCACACTACGTATGGAGATTATCATCCACTCTAGACTACATGGATGGATTTCCATAAACTCTAGAAAGCATTGGAAGAGTCCCATGAACTGTCATCAGGTTCATTTGACCGTAGTCTCCTGACCTTCATTAGTTCAGGTATAATGTAAATTTTCTTGACCTACTTTAGGTCCAATCGACCAATCATCATCAAGTCTAGTAGTGTGAGAAGGAAAAACCTTCATAGACTTTCATCAAGTCAATTTGTCCCATTCGACATCTACATGTGTAGCTTGGGACTTGTTGTGGATCTTATGCGTGTATGGCTTAATGCTTGATGTTTGTCCCAATCGACATCTACATGTCTTGGGACTTGTTGTGGATCTTATGCATGTATGGCTTGATGCTTGGTGTCTGTCCCAATCAACATCTACATATGCGTAGCTTGGGACTTGTTGTGGATCTTATGCTTGTATGACTTGATGCTTGATATGTGTCTTATTTGACATCTACATGTGTAGCTCGGGGCTTAAAGAAAAACCCAGTCGACATAACACCTCATTGACTTGAGACTAATTAAGAATTACTTAGTTAACATCTCAACGTGTAGCTTGAGGCGTAACATTGATCCCAATCGACACTACACGTCTGTAGTTTGGGACTTATTGATGATTCAAGCCGACATCATCTAGTCTGTAGTTTGGGGATTGATATAGTTAGTACACTTACATATCTTGAGACATGAAATGAATCCCAGCCGACATCATCTAGTATATAGCTTGGGAATTGATAAATAAACCACACATATATGACTTGAAAGTTGATGAATATCTCAGTCGACATCTACACGCATATAGCTTGGAACTTGTTGAACCCATTCAACAATATACTCTTATCATGGCCTTCATCTGGCCTAGACGACATTAGAGATTCCCCTGGTCTTTGGACCCGTAGTATGGGGATAATCCTGGTCCTTTGACCTGTAGTATGGGGATTATTCTGACCTTCATCTGGTTTAGTCGACTGGGAACATTCCCCATGACTCATGTAGAGTCAAGTTGAAGACCTGGCATTCATCTGGTCCAGAAGACATTGTAGACTCCCCTGAACATTTGACCCGTAGTATGGGGATTATCCTGACCTTCGTCTGGTTCAGTCGACTGGGAACATTCCCCATGACTCATGTAGAGTCAAGTTGAAGACCTGGCCTTCATCTGGTCCAGAAGACATTATAGACTCCCCTGGTCATTTGACCCGTAGTATGGGGATTATCCTGACCTTCATCTGGTTCAGTCGACTGGGAACATTTCCCATGGCTCATGTAGAGTCAAGTTGAAGACCTGGCCTTCATCTGGTCCAGAAGACATTGTAGACTCCCCTGGTCATTTGACCCGTAGTATGGGGATTATCCAGACCTTCATCGGGTTCAGTCGACTGGGAACATTCCCCATGACTCATGTAGAGTCAAGTTGAAGACATGGCCTTCATCTGGTCCAGAAGACATTGTAGACTCCCCTGGACATTTGACCCGTAGTATGGGGATTATCCTGACCTTCATCTGGTTCAGTCGACTGGGAACATTCCACATGACTCATGTAGAGTCAAGTTGAAGACCTGGCCTTCATCTGGTCCAGAAGACATTATAGACTCCCCTGGTCATTTGACCCGTAGTATGGGGATTATACTGACCTTCATCTGGTTCAGTCGACTGGGAACATTCCCCATGGCTCATGTAGAGTCAAGTTGAAGACCTGGCCTTCATCTGGTCCAGAAGACATTGTCGACTCCCCTGGTCATTTGACCCGTAGTATGGGGATTATCCTGACCTTCATCGGGTTCAGTCGACTGGGAACATTCCTCATGGCTCATGTAGAGTCAAGTTGAAGACCTGGCCTTCATCTGGTCCAGAAGACATTGTAGACTCCCCTGGTCCTTTGACCCGTAGTATGGGGATTATCCTGACCTCTCCCCTGGTCACTTGACCCGTAGTATGGGGATTATCCTGACCTTCATCTGGTTCAGTCGACTGGGAACATTCCCCATGGCTCATGTAGAGTCAAGTTGAAGACATGGCCTTCATCTGGTTCAGAAGACATTGTAGACTCCCCTGGTCATTTGACCCGTAGTATGGGGATTATCCTGACCTTCATCGGGTTCAGTCGACTGGGAACATTCCTCATGGCTCATGTAGAGTCAAGTTGAAGACCTGGCCTTCATCTGGTCCAGAAGACATTGTAGACTCCCCTGGTCATTTGACCCGTAGTATGGGGATTATCCTGACCTTCATCGGGTTCAGTCGACTGGGAACATTCCTCATGGCTCATGTAGAGTCAAGTTGAAGACATGGCCTTCATCTAGTCAAGACGACATTAAAAGACTCATCTGGTCTTTGGACCCGTAGTATGGGGATTATCCTGACCTTCATCGGGTTCAGTCGACTGGGACGATTCCTCATGACTCATGTAGAGTCAAGTTGAAGACCTGGCCTTCATCTGGTCCAGAAGATATTGTAGACTCCCTTGGACATTTGACCCGTAGTATGAGGATTATCCTAACCTTCATCTGGTTCAGTCGACTGGGAACATTCCCCATGACTCATGTAGAGTCAAGTTGAAGACATGGTCTTCATCTGGTCCAGAAGACATTGTAGACTCCCCTGGTCATTTGACCCGTAGTATGGGGATTATCCTGACCTTCATCGGGTTCAGTCGACTGGGAACATTCCCCATGGCTCATGTGGAGTCAAGTTGAAGACCTGGCCTTCATCTGGTCTAGAAGACATTATAGACTCCCCTGGTCATTTGACCCGTAGTATGGGGATTATCCTGACCTTCATCGGGTTCAGTCGACTGGGAACATTCCTCATGGCTCATGTAGAGTCAAGTTGAAGACCCGGCCTTCATCTGGTCCAGAAGACATTGTAGACTCCCCTGGTCATTTGACCCGTAGTATGGGGATTATCCTGACTTTCATCGGGTTCAGTCGACTGGGAACATTCCTCATGGCTCATGTAGAGTCAAGTTGAAGACCTGGCCTTCATCTGGTCAAGATGACATTAAAAGACTCATCTGGTCTTTGGACCCGTAGTATAGGGATTATCCAGACCTTCATCAGGTTCAGTCGACTAGGAGCATTCTATGTTTCTTGTAGAGTTAAGTTGAAGTTTTAAACTTCAGCTACTTCAAAAGACATAGAAGACATCTAGTATCAGGATCAAATCTCTGATGATATACTCGACATATTACTCTTCAAGTCAAAGACTCTTTGACTAAAGAGTAGGGAACAAACTGTACGTGTCAAATTTGGGCCAAGGACAAAACCGTCTTTCACTTCGAACACTATACCAAGTGAGGCCCAAAAATATAACTCAGCCCATTAAACTCTAAACCATTTACAAAAACAAAAGGACAAACCCCTTTAACATTTTCTCCCTTTTCCCCAACAAAGAATATATCCCCACATGCAAATTATCTTCCCACCGAAAGCAGAGACAATAAGCATGTTATGGGGACCCATTTCCCATGTGCAGACCAGAGAATTCACCTTTCTCCACCTACAAAATGAAGCATAATTCATGAAGTTAAAGGGGGAGCTTCTCAACTCTGATGCAGGCTTCACTTCTTTCTTACAATCCTCTGCTCTCTGACATTAGCACTCTCAGAGCTCTCCATCCCCTTATACACTTACCACCGCCCTCACGGCCACCCAAAGAGCTTAAGGTAACATCAAACCTTACTTTCACATTTTACTCATTTACTACTCATTTCATACTACTGACTTGAGCGTCGGAGTGCCCCCGGCACCCACCACACCGGTGGGTAGTCTACTCCCGCTCACTCTACCTTTGTTTTGCAGGATCGCTAATGCCCACAACCTATAAATTCTCGATTGTGAACCTCGGCCGAAATCCAGCATCCACATTTCTCAAGATTCGAATTTATATATAAAATTTTATTAAATTATTTAAAAACCAACTTTGTTTTTTTTGGAATCATTAAAAATCCCACCGTCAAATCATCTATTCCGGGCTTAAGCGGAGCAGGTAAAATCTCTGATTGTCCCAGACTCTTATAAAAACATATTCTCTGAATTCGAACCCAATACCTCAAAGTGAAATCCTGAACCCTACATCACCAAGTCACGCCCATTGGGGACTAAAAACCAATTCGTAAATTGCAAATTGTACATTAATTATTTAAAGTTCGAATTCTTGAGTCTCAAATGTTAAATGGGTGGGGGCTAATCTGACTTAATTTGTTTACTTAAAATTTTGGACCGATATTTAAAATTAAAATAATATTTAATGATGTCAAATCATTTATCACTTAATTGCATGAACTGAAATACTGAATGACTCAAAATTTGTGTCAAAATTTTTAAGTTAAAATAGCATAACTCATATTTAATAAATTTTCAAATCATATTTCATCGCAAGTTTCATCTTATATTGATATGAGCTTTGTGGTGAACTTTTTACAAATTATCATTAGTAGTTATTGAATAAGAATTTATATATAAGTGAATTTTAATCGTTCATTAGTCATTATTATTCATACACGCATAACAAAATATTATAAATTTTTTTAATAAATCTCAGCACCGAATTCAAATTCTTTTTGCAATTGCTTACCCTATCATTTGTAAGCTCGTTTAATGATAAAATTAACAAATAATAAAAAGTTTAAATTTGCAATTTACAATATTAAAAAAGGAAATTGCAATTTTACAAACTTCTCCAAGTTGTCGCTGGAATTAATTAAGTTCAATTGAATTTTGTTGGGCCCAATTCTTAGGAATTCAATTCTTTTGGGCCTTTTTTTGCCAAAAGTTGATTTACTTGTTTTTTGTTTTTGAAATTGTTACAACTCTACCAATATATTTACAGAATTAAATTTATTGCAAGACTAGATAGATAGATACACTTGTTAATGAATTTTACTTGTTAATCCTTAATTCAACTCAGATGTCTTAGGATTGGATTTGGGATTTGGGAATTAAATTAGAATCAAGAATTAACAAATTTTATAAGTTTTACGTTGTTTTAAGAATAAAAATTAAGATATCTTAACACCACATAATATTTATTTATTTTCGTCCTAAAATATCACATGATTTTTTTTTTACAAGATACAAATAATATTCATAATTAAATTTCTTCTCAAATATGTTATTATTAAAAAAAAAAAAATAGTATTTAAATTTTACTCTAACGTGTGCAAAAAGCGAGCCCCACGCTAGGTATATATTAAGATTCAATTAAGATTATCATATAATTATTTAAACTAATAATCTAGATTTAATTTATAGGTCTGTCACTACCATAACAAATATGATAACTTTATCATTATTTTTAGGAAGAATGACATTGTTGTCCTTAGTATAATTTTATTTGTCACTGGGGTTGATTAAAAAGCAGAAAAATAGGTATTTGATAGAAGTGGAACAAATATCCATGATAGATATGGAGATCATTCATAATAATTTTTGTTATCCATAAATGCTAATTAAGATATTATGAAAATAAAGATGATGGATTTATACTTTGATAATTGATCGTCATAATAAATTTTTGGGCTTTAGCGCAAAATCACCATAAATCTTTAATTCATAATCAATTTCAATAAATCTTTAATTCATAATCAATTTCAACGCTACTAGACTCGACCTACCACCATTGTCCCGTGATTATTTTTTTTTTTAAAAAATAATATATATTAATCCACCTTAGAATGTGTGTGGGTGTGTTATAAATGTGTGTGTTATAAATGTGAATTTCAATAAATAGGAATTACATAAGTTACATGTTTTGAATGAAAAAAATTGTTACAAAATTAATTGGGGAGTTGATCGGTGGTAAACACACACATAACGTAAGTGCACGTATCGCTCAAGTATTATAAAATGTATCGATCCCACGAGGACTTAATACCCATGCTATCAATTTATGAAGCTAAATGTCTATGAGTATCTAATTGATTTGATTGTTGGTTGGAAGATGATTTTTATCTAAAACAAGTAAATAAAATAAAACAAATGTAGATTTTAGTTTTAAACAATGATATGAAAATATTCAGGGTTGTGAATCCTACCAATATCTTTCTAAAGATGGGTTGATTATTTTATGTTTGTGCATTATGTCGGTTTAATAACATGGAACACGAAAATATGCAAATGCTTATGTCGATGGTCAGATGCAAATACCAAAGTAACACAATTAACTATATGTCTATGTTAACCAAGTTACCCAAATTCATTAAGTTCAAGTTCCAATTATGGCTACCAACGCCCGAAAGGCATATGTCTATCATGGAAGGAAATCTCTAAGGTGAATGTGAGATCGTGAGCTATTAAGTCTAAGGCTGAAACCTAAAATCCATTTGTCAAGTTCATTTTAAGTTTACCAAATCAATCTTATTAATGGTCAGTTAATAAGAAGCATTAAGATTAAGATTCAATAAATAAACCTATACATCACACAAGACACAAAATAACCAACTTATAAGCCTATGGTATTGGAATTCATCACAACCCTAGATAATGTATTTAGTTACGACATATATTTAGGATTACTAAAGACATAAATAAATAAAACATTATAAAACAAATTTGAAAACTAAAAAGGTAAATATTACAAGAATGAAATAAAATGTTGGGGTTTGGGGATCCACTTTTATTATTTAAAATCTAGAAATCTTCCTTATTATAATATATAAATTTGCGTTATATTACGAACCAACCATATAGACGGTATCCTGATTAAGTCAGATTTTAATTAATTACAACCGACCATAAAGGCGGTATCCAATTAAGTCAGGTTAAAATTAATTTAATTAAGTCCAACCGATCAATAAGGCGGTATCCAATTAAGTCAGGTTTTAAGATAATTTATATATTATAAAATAAGAGAGATTAATATAAATTATTATAATAAAAGTTTCACCTTCACCCCAGCAGAAAGAAGTTACATACTCATGCTTTTAAATAAAACAAAGAAATATTTATTACTTAAAATAAGAATTAAATACAAGAAAACTGAAATTAAACAAACAAGATACTCTCTTTTTAGTATTCTAAGGAAATTCCCCAGAAGAAAGTATGAAGAATTCAAATGAAATCGGCTTCTATTTATAGGCTCCAAAATCAGTGCGTGTCGCGATGCGTGCTACAGTAGATGACGGTTGTCGGCAAATCAATCATTGTGCTGACGTCATGATGGCGCGGTGATGACGCAAGTGATGACGTGGTGATGACACGTGACGTCATGATGACGCGGTGATGATGCACGTGATGACGCGTGTCAACACCTGAATTATTGGTCCGGCGTCGCGACGCGTGGAGTTTTGCGCGTCGCTCAAGCGTCGCGACGCGTGTACAATAAATTTCCCATTTTGTCCTTTTTCATCATTTTTTTTGCCGTTTTAGCCCTGATTTGATTCCAGCGAGTCCCGATATTTTATTTATCTATAAAATAACATAAAACACATCAAAATATTCACAATACCCAAGAAACTATACAAAATATTAAGTACAATGGGTGATAAATATTGATATATTTTCCGCTTATCAGGAGTTACAAATTTTGTTTATATGGAAATGTTACAAGTTTTTATTAAGGAGTTATACTTGAGCTTTGGCACCTCATCCCATAATGGGAAGATACAACACCAAACTTTTGTTTATAAGGTGTTATGTTGTGAAGTGGGTTTAGGCCCCAATGGGTACCCACTTTTGTGGAAGGGTGAGGAGTTAGGCCAAAGTCGGTTCTCCATACACACGTGCGCGCCGCTCGTCGGTTCGGTGCAGGTGTTTATATATCCTTTTGGAGAATATACATATAAATTTTTCAAAAAATAATTGTTGACGGTGGATTTTGGTCTCAGGGTAATATGGGAATATCACTCCCGAGAGAATCCTCCCTCAATAGTGAATTTGTTTGGTTATGGGGGAAACCAAAAGCAAACTTAGCGGAAAGCAAAAAAAATACACCAATCAGACAAGACGATGTAACGTGGTTCGGTGGACCTTGATCCGACCTACGTCCACGGACAAGAACAGGGTGGTACTTTTTATTACTCAAATACACTCCTCGGGTCTCTTCTTTGCTTTTACAAATCAGAGCTTTGATGATTCTGATCACTTAACTTTTCTGATGATTTTTTGAGATGCCTTTTACACATGCTCTACCCTCCTATTTATAATAACAGAAATCAGACTCCTTCTTCTACAAGGGTTCCCAGTTGAGTCAATCTCCTTCTTCCTCAAGGATTCCTAATTTCAAACTATCTTTACTCCTTTTATCCTATTAAGATACTAATTTCATCAGTTTCCCCGTGAAAGTAGGATAATTTGTCACATTATCCGAGAGAAATAAGATGCTATATCTTCCTGAACACGCCTCGCTATCTGGTCGGTCTTCATGAGGTCGGCCATGACAACCTTTTATGCTGAGAGTGTTCCTGCCGACCTCTATAGTGCTCGGTCATCTGAACCAAAGTGGTCGGTTGAGTTGTGGCCGGTTCTTGATATGGTCGTCCACAAGTGATCTTTCGTATTTGAGAATGCTTCTGCCGACCTGTATACTGCCCGGTTTCTCGGACCAGTTTGCTCGGGTCGGCACTTCTTGATGTTTCGAGCATGGTTGGCCTTTCCTCTTTTATCCCTGCCGCATCGTCTTAAATACCGTAGCGCCCAAAAACACCATCAACATCTGTCCCCTAGTTCTCGGTTCCAACGAGTATGCGAGTTGGTACCGGGAACTATATGAAGATGGTGTGCTGATCGTCTTCGCTGGTGGTCGTCCCAGGATGTTTTTTAAAAAAGAAATTCTCTTGCCGTTTCCTCCAAGCATCTTTCCTCGAGACGCACAACCGTCATGTCTTCTTAAATGCCTGTCAAATCGTCTTTAGGGTTTTGCTGTGGGCCTGACACTTGTCGACCATCTACCCGCTTCCCGCCAAAAGTAGAGAAGAATTTGGCTGTGCAGGGATGTTCCTACAGCATTTTAATCTCGTCCGTTCGAGTTTTCCTTTCTGCTTGACAAGTGGCGTTCATCTAGGGCTCTTTCTTTGTTTTAACGGCCAATAATGTTTTGCTTCTCGACTTTATAAGGAGACGAAGCTTTTCCTGTGCAACTGTTTGGCGGTTTTTGAAGGAAAAGAAAAAGAACTCCATTTTCCTGTCCGCGTACTTCCCCAAGCTTCTTCTGATACCTCTGCTTCTTCTCCTGCCTACCGAAGCCAAGTAAGTTCTCCGGCCTCCTCTCTTTTTTTATTTTTCTATCTGCTGCTAGGGAGAGATTTATTTTTGAGTGTCTCTTTAGGGCATCCTCTGGTCCCTTTTAGGTCGTAGTTCTTCTGGACATCCCCCTTTTTGTTTTCCCGTATGGTGAGTTTGGCATTTAGATGATCTTCTTCCCCTTTCTTTGCTTTGATTTGTCTTAGGATGTCAGGCGACCGTCTCTTGTCTTCCTCTCCTGTACACCCCTCGTCTCCCCCTGCTAGAGAACCCTCCTCGGGCTCGGGAAACCCTAGAGTAGAGGATCTGGATACAACCCCTACCCCTTCTGAAGTGGAGCAAGACACTTACCATCAGAGGGTTCCCCGTAGGGATCCGGAGCCTGGTGATTTGGACTGTTCGGCTCTGGATATGGACCGTCCTTCTAGAATTACCGAGGAGGATTTGGCGGTGCTTCGACAACGGTACGACATCCCGATCGACATCGCCCTTGAGGTTCCTCACCCTTTTGACCGCGCTAGTCAACCTGGTAACGGTTCGGTGGCCCTTCTTCCGATTTTTTTTGAGTGTGGTCTCCGGCTCCCTATCCAACGGTACTTCGCCTGGATGTTGACCGAGATGAAAATTGCTCCCTGCCAATTGAATTTGAACAATTGGAGAATCCTGGCCGGCCTGTACGTGATCTGGCACCGAGCAGGTCTGGGCGAGCCTTCACTAGAGGAAGTGAAGAGATTATATAGGTTGAAGGCCAATCCTCGGTCACACCATGGATGGTACTACCTCTCGGCGTATGCAGATTCCTCCCATCTTGTCCGTAATCTCCCTGACTCTAACAAAAACTTTAAGGACCTTTGGTTCTGGGCCACTGGAGATTGGGGACGCGTTCTGCGATTTTATGTGGAGGATGTCTCGGTCCCGGATATCTTCAGGGCGGGAGGTTAGGATCTACTACCCTTCGCTTTTTGCCTTTTAGTTTTTTCTATACTAGGCTTCTGACTTTCTTTGCCCTTCCTCAGCTTGTTGGAGAGATGCTCCCAAGGTTTCTCACCAGGTCCGGGAGCGGGTGGTATGGGCTCGGCGGTATGCTGGCCACTGGAGGGACCTGGTGAATGACGCTGCTTTTGTTGAGTACGGTCTTATTAGGGTCGTTCCCCCGAAGTCCCGGGTCGGATAGGAGGTCGTGCCCCCCCCCCCCCCCCCCCCCCCCCTTTTTTTTTTTTTTTTTTTGTACTGACTGCTCTCTTGCTACTGTTGTTTTTCAGGTATGTCTAGGCGGCCAAAGTATCTTGACCGTTTGATCGGTTCCTCGAAGAAGTCCTCTCCCGGTGGGAGCTCCAGTGCTTCCCAGAAACGGCCTGCATCATCCGGGGCTGTGCGGGTGTCTGATGAGGTGGAGCGTCCGGGCTCTCAAGATCAACTTTCAGGGGCAGTCATCGTCCGTTCTGGTAGTCCCCCGAGGCCATCTAGGAGAAGGAAGCGTCCATTTGGTGCTGTGGACCTTCAGGTTGCAAGGGAGGTGGAAGATGATGAGGTGCCAAGTATGGAGGCACCAGTTCAGGCGGAGAGGAGGGCGCCATCTCAGGTGGAGAGGAGGGCGCCAGGGGGCCCTTCCAAGAAACGGAAGGGTTCTGTGATCCTCGGTGTTGACGACCTCGGGGAGGGCATCAGGGAGTCTACTTCCCACCTTGTTCCGGCTTTCAATGAACTGGCCGAAGCGATACCTCCTGAGAAAATTTCGAGGTATGAGGACCTGTCTCCGAGGAGGTGGTGTGAAGGAGATGTGCTCCCAGATGGCCGCGGTATGTGTTTTCCTTCTTTTGTACCGACGTGTCTTCATGACTTAGTTTTTTTCAAGATTTGATTTCCTCTCCCTTTTTTTTTTTTTTTTTTTTTTTTTTGCAGATGACTTATTTGTCGGCCAGGAACAAGGATTTGTTCTTGAGCCTTTTATCTGGGGTGGTCAGGCCCAGAGGATTCAGAACCGGCTGTCCGAGGTGGAGGCCAAGCTTGCTAGTGCTGAAGACAAGACCCGGGATCTCGAGCTTGCTGCGGTCGAGGCTCTCCAAACAAATAAGGGTCTTAAGACTGCTGTCACGGTGGAGCGGAAGAATGCTGAGGAGGCTAGGGCGGCACTAGAGAGGGTCCAGGCTGATAATAGGATCCTCAAGGTGGATATGGGATCCCTTGAATATCGGCTGCGGATTAAAGAGGAGGAGATGGATCGGGTCCGAGCCGAAATGAGGTCCCGGGAGGAAGAGTTGGACCAGGCCGGGTGAGATATAAAATTCAGGGAGGAGCAGCTGGAAGCCGAGAGGGATTCCATCCGTCTTGAGGGGTCAGGATTCGGAGATCTGGCGGAGATCTTTCCTGTGGTTTTCCCCGATCTGGATATGGACCTGTTTACGCGGCCATCCGTTACTGCAGGTCGGAGATATCCGAGGAGGAGTTTAAGAGGTGGTTGCCTTCGTCCTCCGAGGGAGTGATGGATCCTGACCCGATCTCAGTTGCCCCGGCCGTACCGGTTTCTTCGGAGGACCGCCCTGTGGTGCCTGTGTCATCTCTGGCCCCGGAAGCTGAGGCCCCCCAAGTTGCTGAGGTTAAGGCTGTGGCTCCTTCCTCCGAGGCCGAGCCTATTCTCCCGTCGTCCGAGCTAGCTGAGGAAGTGCTACATGCTCCTGCGCGGGCTGATTGAATAGGGGTAACCCGAACGGGGCCCTTCGTACATTTTGTTTCTTGTAATAACATTTTTTTTTGGTTTTAATGATATTTTTATATTTCTATCTTTTGAATGTGTGTTTGTGTTTCCTGCCCTGCATGTTTTCTTTACTCGCTTGTCTTCTTTTCTCAAATATTTTTGTGCCCGGTGGGACGTAACCCGACCCCGTGCTGTGATGGCTACTTAGTCCTGGGGGAATGTTACATCCCCAGTCCAAAGGGCAGACTCGGTGGGACATGGCCCGACCCCGAGCTGTAATAATTACTTGGCCTGGGGGAATGTTACGTCCACAGTCCAAAGGGCGGACTCGGTGGGACATGGCCCGACCCCGAGCTGTAATAATCACTTAGTCCTGGGGGAATGTTACGTCCCCAGTTCAAAGGGCAGACTCGGTGGGACATGGCCCGACCCCGAGCTGTTGTAATAATCATTAGTCCTGGGGGAATGTTACGTCCCCAGTCCAAGGGCAGACTCGGTGGGACATGGCCCGACCCCGAGCTGTAATAATCACTTAGTCCTGGGGGAATGTTACGTCCCCAGTCCAAAGGGCAGACTCGGTGGGACATGGCCCGACCCCGAGCTGTAATAATCACTTAGTCCTGGGGGAATGTTACGTCCCCAGTTCAAAGGGCAGATTCGGTGGGACATGGCCCGACCCCGAGCTGTAATAATCATTTAGTCATTGGGGAATGTTACGTCCCCAGTCCAAAGGGCAGACTCGGTGGGACATGGCCCGACCCCGAGCTGTAATAATCACTTAGTCCTGGGGGAATGTTACGTCCCCAGTCCAAAGGGCAGACTCTGTGGGACATGGCCCGACCCCGAGCTGTAATAATCACTTAGTCCTGGGGGAATGTTACGTCCCCAGTCCAAAGGGCAGACTCGGTGGGACATGGCCCGACCCCGAGCTGTAATAATCACTTAGTCCTGGGGGAATGTTACGTCCCCAGTCCAAAGGGCAGACTCGGTGGGACATGGCCCGACCCCGAGCTGTAATAATCACTTAGTCTGGGGGAATGTTACGTCCCCAGTTCAAAGGGCAGACTCGGTGGGACATGGCCCGACCCCGAGCTGTAATAATCACTTAGTCCTGGGGGAATGTTACGTCCCCAGTCCAAAGGGCAGACTCGGTGGGACATGGCCCGATCCCGAGCTGTAATAATCACTTAGTCCTGGGGGAATGTTACGTCCCCAGTCCAAAGGGCAGACTCGGTGGGACATGGACTGACCCCGAGCTGTAATAATCACTTATTCCGGGGGAATGTTACGTCCCCAGTTCAAAGGGCAGACTCGGTGGGACATGGCCCGACCCCGAGCTGTAATAATCACTTAGTCCTGGGGGAATGTTACGTCCCCAGTCTAAAGGGCAGACTCGGTGGGACATGGACCGATCCCGAGCTGTAAGAATCACTTAGTCCTGGGGGAATGTTACGTCCCCAGTCTAAAGGGCAGACTCGGTGGGACATGGCCCGACCCCGAGCTGTAATAATCACTTAGTCCTGGGGGAATGTTACGTCCCCAGTCCAAATGGCAGACTCGGTGGACATGGCCCGACCCCGAGCTAATAATTACTTGGTCCTGGGGGAATGTTACGTCCCCAGTCCAAAGGGCAGACTCGGTGGGACATGGCCCGACCCAGAGCTTTTATCTCAGTGGCCTCGGTGGAACGAAATCTAGCCCGAGCCGAAGTTCTGAATAGTCCCGATGGTGGCTGTTTTTTCTTTTAAAGGATTTTGCCAGAAAAATGAATTTTTATTCATGCTTGGGGGCGTGCTGCCCTCTTTACAACAGTTGTTCCGATTCGGTGCTTTGGCAG
>SKCR01019163.1:0-37936 GCA_019454045.1 Zanthoxylum bungeanum | reverse complement strand
TTAAAGAAACCATGGAACGCCGAGATGCTGAGAAAATACTTTCAGTAAATTCTCCCTTCCTTTTTTTTTCGGGCAGTATGTCCCCAATATAAATAAAACTTTCTTTTCCAAAGTTTTCGCCCACTCCTATAAAAAAAAATTGAACCACATTCAAATTCCGAGGACATACTCAATACAAACTATCCAAGGTCAAAAGCACAAAACCCGCAACTACCCGACCATAGCTACTACCACGCAAAGAAGCACAAGCCACACCAGAACCAGTCAATTCCATATAAGCATTAAACAGCAGTGACGAATGTAAATCAGAGTATAGGTCCGTGAGAAGCATAGAATGGGGATGGATGATACCCCATTGGCGTTTGCCCGCTCCGGTGTTACCGATCATAAAGAGGAATATGCCCTTAATGTTTCGAATACCATTCGATCCTCCTCACATGCTCGAGGCCCGTTTCAAAAGACATTTGGCACTAAGGTCACTTCATTATTCGGTTCGGGGCTGGATTACGTTCCGCCGAGGCCACTACGATAATCGGCTCGGGGCTGGATCTTGTTCCGCCGAGGCCATTTGACTATTCGGCTCGGGGTCGGGTTACGTCCCATCGAGTCATGCTAATTGGTCTGGGGACGGAACATTCCCCCAGAACCAAGTGTCTCTTTTAGCTCGGGGTCCTCGGAATATTCAAGGACATACTCGATGCATAGGATCCGTGAAAGGCATAGCACGATGAGGGATGATACCCCTGTGGCGATTGCTTTCTCCAGTGTTACCGAACATAAGGAAGATATGCCCTTAATGTGACGAACACTCTTTGATCCTCACTTACCCGATGTAATGGATCCGGGGGAAAGCATAGCACGGGGAGTGATGATGCCCCCCGTGACGATTGCTAGCTCCAGTGATATCGGACCTAAGGAGGGAAGTGCCCTTAGTATCCCGAACACTTTTTGATCCACTCATCATTTGGATCCAAGAAAGACGCGGCACGGGGAGGCGTTGTGCCCTGTGGCGTGTGCCTACTCCAGCGCGGTAAGGAGGAGCCCCCACACAATACACAGGCTCCACAATGACGTGCCGTATAGAGGATGTGCCCTTACCATTTTAAACGCTCTACTGATCCAAATCCTGGTTCACCGGGACACTGAATTGAAAGATTCAGAATTGTGTTTTGGAGGCCTCGAACAGGACGATGTTTTGAGGCATCCGTGTTGTTGTTTACATTTGTAAAAAAAATTTTTGGGACAAGTGCTGAGTCACCTCCACCCTTTTTTTATCTTACTTTCCAAAATTCTGTTTCTGTTTTTTCGCCGGTCTGGCACGGGGACGCTCGTACCAGGTTGGTAGGACTGCAAAGGATGGTTCACTTTCCTCATGTGCAAGTCCCCAAAAATTATTCGGCTCGGGGCTGGATTTCATTCCGCCGAGACCTTTGTGTATCACTGGCTCGGGGTCGGGTTACGTCCCACCGAGTCAGCACTTCTGGACTGGGGAGGCGTCATTCCCCCAGGTCCAAATGCCTTTTTTTAGCTCGGGGTCGGGTTACGTCCCACCGAGTCAGCACTTCTGGACTGGGGAGACGTCATTCCTCCCAGGTCCAATGCCTTTTTTAGCTCGGGGTCGGGTTACGTCCCACCGAGTCAGCACTTCTGGACTGGGGATGCGTCATTCCCCTAGGTCCAAATCCTTTTTTTAGCTCGGGGTCGGGTTACATCCCACCGAGTCAGCACTTCTGGACTAGGGAGGCGTCATTCCCCTAGGTCCAAATACTTTTTTTAGCTCGGGGTCAGGTTACGTCCCACCGAGTCAGCACTTCTGGACTGGGGAGGCATCATTCCCCCAAGTCCAAATACCTCTCACAGCTCGGGGTCAGGATACGTCCCACCGAGTTTGTCTTTTAGACTGGGGACGTAGCATTCCCTCAGGGCCAAGTGTCTCTCACAGCTCAGGGTCGGGATACGTCCCACTGAATCTGTCTCTCAGACTGGGAACGTAACATCCCCCCAGGACCAAGTGTCTATCCCAGCTCGGGGTCGGGCTATGTCCCCTCAATACAGGAGCTCATCCCACTAAGAAAACATCCTCAGAACAATCTAGAAGAACCCAAGGGAAAGCATATAGAACGAAGAGAAGAGTACAAAGAGAAAGAAATATATTAATGTACATATGCATCCCAAACAAAGAAAATGTATCACAAGAAAAAAGAAGTATATCAAGATTACACGGGGCCCCATTCGGGTTACCCCCTTGTCAATCAGCCCGTGCAGGGGTAAACAACTCTCCTTCAGCAGGACCGGATGACGAATGGCTCGGCTCGGCCTCAAGACAAGGGACAACAGCTTCCACATCGGCAAACGAAAAGGCCTCGACAAGTATAGCATCATGGGTCGGAGGAACCTCAGGTCGGACCTCTTCAGCAGGAAGAACCTCAGGCCAGATCTCTTCTGTGGCAGGGGCATCAGATCGGTCTTCTTGGGAACCTGAGGGACCGAGCAACCGAAATTGGTCGGGATCCATCGCCTCCTCGGAAGAAGGGGGAGCCACTTCTGAAACTCCTCCTCAGATATTTTCCTCTTTACAGAAACGATGGCTGCATGGATTGGCCCCATATCCAGGTCAGGCAACACCATTGGTATAATCTCAGCACAGTCACCAACCCCCTCAAGACGGATTGCATCCCTGTCAGCCTCCAACTCAGCCTCTTTCCTCTTAAGCCATACGGACCCGAGCCAATGCTTCATCATTGGCCCGCACTTTAGATTGTCACTGCACACCTCCACCCTGCAAGATCCTAATTGTAGGCACTGCATTTTTACACATAAGTCCCTATGATGAGTCTCATTTTGGAGACACTACCTTTTAAGTCACGGAGGTCACGGGAAACGGACATCGGAAGGGGAAATTCAGAATAAACAAGGTTCACTGTTTTCGTTCGTGCTACGTTCGTGTATACGTTCGAACGTCAAACGGATTGCGGGCGTTCGTGCCGCGTTCGATGATGCGTTCGAACGGTGTCGGTAATTCTGGTTTTGCTGCTAGCCTCACATCCAGCCCAATTAGCCCCCCAAAGCCCATAAAACACATCCCAATTTAAATAAATAAATATTAATTAAAACATTAACTAAATAATATAATAATTAAATTAATTAAATGATTAAATAAAACATATACCAAACATAAAATAAACAATTACCAACTTAAACTAAAATCATGCCTAAATTAAAATCAATCACACACTAAATCAAAATAAATCATGCCTAATTAAAATCAATCAACCAATTATATTCCCAATCTAATAAGATTATTCCCAAACTTAAAATATTGTATTCCTAATCCAAGCCAATCAAATATCCAACCTTCCCTATCTAACCAAGATTTGTCCCCCCTCAATCTTTGACTTCCCTTAACCAAACCAAATCAAATTCCTTTCCTTGTCAAACCTAACCCTTTGCCTATAAAAAGAACCCTTCACCAACCTTCTCAACCCTAGCTAGCTAGTCTCTAACTCATACACAACACACATAAAAAAAACTACAGGAAGAAGACACCAAAAACAGTAAGCAAAAGATAAAGAGGAAATAGGAGCAGAACGGAGTCCGAGCCGCAAGCAAAACAGTAAACCAACGAACGAGAACAGTGAACCAGTGAACCGGGAGAGTTGCGGAGCATCCACCCTTCCGACGATCGTGTACCGTACATCCGAGAGGTGATTTAAAAGGTTAGACCTGAGGGTACCTTTTCATTAGTTTATATTCATTGTTTATTGAATTCTATTCGCATGAGAGTCGTCTATGAATGCATGTTGTGGTCTTTGAGTAGATAAATATGCATGAATTATGAGATGTAATATGTTGTGGGTATTGGATGAATGAGAGATGTGTCAACTCTCGCGGTATATCGGATGGAAACCCGGACATAAATTTCATAGCCGATTCCGAATGGACGGTAATATGATCTGTACTCGGGCCACAACTCCACGTACCGCTTGAGTAAACGGCACCATCTCTCTTTCGTTGTGTTGCTTTTGTTTATTTAGTTTTCTATTGAATTCAATATATTGTTTTTAGTTTGTATGATTCAACCAAGCGCATGGGCTTAGTGAGTTAGTCCAAAGGTCCTCCATTTGTGAGACAAAGAGCCGAAAAGGCCACCTTCGTGACACTACTTCGCCGCGCCGGTTGATGTATGTTCGGTTGGACGCAAGATACGTTCAATCGAGCATACTTAGTTTGATATTATTATCTTCATTTTGTATGTATAAGTCAATCGAGCGCATGGGCTTAGTAAGTGTGATGTGAGACCCCCTATGGGGAGGGGCTAAAAGCCCCCTTTTCCACACGATGCTTTGCCGCGCCGGTTGACGTGTGTTCAGATTGGATGTGAGATGTGTTCAATCGGGCATACTTGGTTGATATGATTGGTTCTAGTCTTGTATGTGTGACGTGATGCGCATGGGCTTAGCATGTTGGTCTAAAGGTCCTCTCTTTGAGAGATCAAGAGCCCCAAAAGGTCACCTTTACGGCAGTGCTTCGCCGCGCCCCTTTATTTTTTATTTATTGCATCATATTTCATGCATCAGGTCCGTTTCCGTTCGAACGCGTTCACGAACGCAACTCGAACGCGCATGTGTTTTTGCCTTATTATGTGTCAGGTCTCGTATCCGTTCGAACGCGTTAACAAACGCCATACGAACGTGAGCTTTCTGTCTCATCTCCGTTCGAACGCGTTTACGAACGCTACTCGAACGTGAGCATTCTGTTTCATTTCCGTTCGACGAACGCGTTTACGAACGCTACTACTCGAACGTGAGCATTCTGTTTCATTTCCGTTCGAACGCGTTTACGAACGCTACACGAACGTGCACACACTGAACTGAGTCTGTCTTATTATATTCATGCATAATTGCCTATTGGTTGATCTTTCTTATGCAAATGTGTCACAATTCGTATGCTTATGTCATGATAACATTTGAGTATTATTTCTTGCGGTATATCGGATGGAAACCCAGACGTAAATTCCGTAGCCGATTCCGAATGGACGGTAGTGCGGTCTGTACTTGGGCTACAATTCCACGTACCGCTTGGAAAAGTGCCCATATGTGTGCTTGTAGGGTCAATATGTGTGCTTGCGTTTTCCTGAATGTGATATGTAAATTTGTATGTTCGTTGCTATCTTGATATATGTTAAGCATGCAATTTTAAATATGAGATATATGTAAAAGCGTACACATAAGTTTTATTTTGCATATGAGAATTTAGAAGCATGATACTATTGGAAATAAGTGTTACTTAAGCTTAGTTAAATTATTACATGAATCCTTTCATTACAAGTGACATAAGTAAGGGACCATTCCGAACCCAACGGTTTGAGGTCTTCCCTTGCGAGGGGTGAGTGCGGCCTTAAATCTTTGTCCCGGTTCACACCGGGTGGCGACTCCATGTTATTTAATACTTCCCAACTAGGCCGCGAGCCTAGGAACGGCGTCGCCCAGTTCCTGTGTCCCACAGTCTGGCGACTCCACTGGGGATAGAGAATTGGCCCCGAAATATTGTCTTGTAATGATTGGATTTATGTTTTAATTGACCGTGTCTATAGTGGATAAAGTAAGGGTTTAATCAAGGCACTTTGGGCTAGGTAATGGTTTGGTGTCTTCCTTCATTCACTACCTTTCTAGAAGGAAAAGCTGTGAGGCACCTATATGGCCATCTACTTGTAGCCTTTGTGATGGACTAATTTGGAGGACTCGTTGTTTATTCCTGACAACAAGCGATAAGAGCCTAAGAGGCTTGGGTATTTAAGTGAGCCTCGCTCCACCTTCCCTCTGGGGGATCTACAACGGGAAATCCATTTGACAGTCCGTCACACACCATAGCTCATTGGCACGTACCTTAGTGTATAAAAAAGGGTGCGCTCACTTGGTTGCTCGAACCCTTGAGTGGGGAGACCTAGTTGTGGGCTATCCTTCGCCGTGAGAGCCTTTGTCTATACTCTTACTAACCCACCCATAGACCGGTTTGGCTAAAGTAGCAATTATTTCCTTGAGTATGTGCTTGTGGACCATCCTCATTTGGATGCAGTTGGACTATTGTCAGAAATGCGGGCTTGCTGGGCCATTTAAACTGGGGCAAGTTCGCACCGTATGACTATTAGGCCAAAAGCTTCTGAAATATTGATGGGCCACTTTGTAAAAATTATTATGTCATGTTTGCATCATCTTGCTTGTGTTTGAGAACATCGTTGTTTGGATCCATTTGGACCACTTATCATGGGATATGGGCTTGTTGGGCCATTTAAACTGGGACAAGAACACATCTTATGACGATTGGGCCAAAAGGTTTCTAAATAACAATGGGCCATTTTATGATTGTGTTCGGAATTTTATCATTTGGATTTAGTTGGGCTCTTTGCCATAAGACATGAACTCGTTAGGCCATTTAAACTGGGACGGGTTCACTCTTATGACAGTTGTCCCAAAAACTTCTAAAATGATAATAGGCCGATTTGTTTGAGAATTTTATTTGATTTAATATATGTTATATACTTCTTATGCACATCATGCATACATACATCATGTTAACCCTTGTGTTCTGAAAGCCATCATAGATTCCCGTTGGGTTAGAAAAAAGGGAAGACTCACCAAAATACCGAGAACAGACATGAGTGAATCAGATACTGAGGTATCCCGGATAGATCAGTTGGAAAGTGGCTTCGCCAAGATTACTGAACAGTTGCAAGCCTTGACTGCTGCCATGACAAATATGGCTGTGCCCCGTGCTGGGGAGAATTCAGAGAATGTAAGGCGCGAGAAGCCTCCGAATGGGTTGGGGGATGATATCCCCGCTTTTGATGATGATAATGCAGAGTATGCAACAGACAGAGTGATTGGGTCTCAGGCCGAGATACAGAAACTCAGGGATCAGGTTGAATCCGTTACCCGCAAGATGAGGGGTAAGAATGAAGATTTGCTAGACTATGAGACAATGAAGTTTGAGGAGCAGTTGCCAGCGCAGTTTAAGATGCCGGATTTGGCTAAGTTCAATGGGAATGGAGATCCGAGGGTGCATCTCCGTCAGTATGTGTCTGTTATGAGTTCAGTTGGCCTGTCTCAGCGCCAAGTCCAAAAGATGTTTGGGATGTCACTCGAGGGGGCACCTGTGGTTTGGTATCATAGCCTTGAGAAGAAGGTTAAGGAAGATTGGAAGGAACTAGCTGATGCTTTTTGAAGCAGTATGTTACAGACTTGGAGATTGATTTGTCACTTCGAGATTTGGAGAACACTAAGCAGAAGCCGGAGGAAAGCTTCAAAGAGTATGTGGACCGCTGGAGGAGCCAGCTTCTGAAGATGCAGACCCGGCCCTCAGAAAAGGACCAGATCAAAATGATCATCAAGGGCACCAAGCCCTCTATTTATGGCAAACTGAGGAGAATGACCTCCATGATTGCAGACTTTCGGCAGTTGAGGGAAACTGTCATGGATATTGAGGAAGAAGAGGCCGAGAATAGAAAATTCTATGGTCTAAACAGGAAGCCCATTGGGGGACATTCAGGGACTATGCCTGCTACTGCTGAAGTCACTGCCATTAAGAACAGACGATTTTCTAACCTTGGTAAGCCTCTTTCAAAGGTATTCGAAAAGCTGAAGGCACATGGACTCTTAAAACCTTTGGAACCTAGGCCCATTCCAAATCCTGTGCCACCTCACATGAACTTAAACTTATACTGTCACTTCCACCAAGAAAAGGCCATGACACCGACAACTGCGCCCGCCTCAGGCATGAAATCCAAAACCTCATCGATGCCCATACAATACCCGACCCAGAAAAAGAACAACCCAACGCACACAGAAATCCCCTGCCCAACTACATGATCAACTCTGGCCTACCTGAAACCCTTGTCCTCCAAACTCTCAACCACTCAGCTTCATAGGAATAAGGGATAACAATGGTGAAGAACCATGGGCTGAAGAAGAAGGCACTGTTGTTTCTCCTAGTTTATCTTGCACTTTTAATAAAGACATTGATTTTGTTCGAACGTTTCCTCCTCACAATAATAAAGGCGATCATTTCATTTATCTGCCTAAGACTATTACTTTCAAACTTGCAACATGAGTGTGTTCAATCTTGGTAATATGATACTCAGAACACGGGGAATCCTCGAATAAGCAAGCAGGGGGATAGTGAGCCATCAGGAATTGGGAATGGAGACAGTGGGACTGTTAGACTCAGAAAGAAACGGGTTCCTAGAACAAATCAGTGAAGACATGTGGAAATGGTACTTTCCTGAGGAGAGAAGAATAGTCACCAAGAGAATTGGCAGAAGACCTAACCCAACGGGATAGGAAACATATGCATGCATGCATACACGTAACACATTTTGCATTCTTTTGTGTTTGTTTTTTGTTTTGTTCACAGGTTTTAAAGAGAAATAGAGAAAGCGGCAAAGACGAGCCATCAGAACAGCGAGACTGTATCAGTCAGGGGGCGAGGCCCATGTCAGTAGCAGTGGGGGCGAGGCCCATTCAGCATCAGTTTTGGGGATAGTCCCGAGGGCGGGGCCACATCAGCATCATCTGGGGGCGAGCCCATGTCAGTAGTTTGGGGGCGAGGCCCACATCAAACACAGTTTGGGAATGAGTCCCAGGGTCGAGCCCACATTATATCAGTATCAGCATTGCCGGTATAGCGTTCTGGGGGCGAGGCCCATATCAGCAGATCAGTTCTGCCGAGAGGCCTCCAAGATAGAAGCACGGTTCGGAATGAACATCTACAGTAACGTTTCGGGAAGAAGCCTGCATTCAGCTCAGTACGGGAATAAAGCCCACATTCAGTACAGTTCGGGGACAAAGCCCACAGTTAACACAGTCAGGGAACAAAGCCCAGAGGAAGAAAGCCTCATATCAGTATAAGTTTGAGAACAAAGCTCAAGGGGAAGAAAGCCTCATATCAGTATAAGTTCGGATAAGCTCAGGGGAAGAAAGCCTCATATCAGTATAGTTCGAGAATAAAGCCTCAAGGGGAGAAAGCCTCATATCAGTATAAGTTTGAGAACAAAGCTCAAGGGAAGAAAGCCTCATATCAGTATAGTTGAGAACAAAGCTCAAGGGAAGAAAGCCTCATGTCAGTACAGTTCGGGATAAAGCCCGAGGAATAAAGCCTCATATCACACAGTTCGGGAAAAAAGCCAAGAGGAAGAAAGCCTCATATCAGTATAGTTTGAGAACAAAGCTCAATGGGAAGAAAGCCTCATATCAGTATAGTTTGAGAACAAAGCTCAAGGGGAAGAAAGCCTCATGCCAGTTCAGTTCGGGAATAAAGTCTCATCATGGAATAAAGCCTATCTCTACACAGTCAGCAGTTCGAGAATAAAGCTCGGGAGGAATAAAGCCTCATCTCAACAGTTCGGGAATAAAGCTCGGGAGGAATAAAGCCTCATCTCAACAGTTCGAGAATAAAGCTCGGGAGGAATAAAGCCTCATCGCAACAGTTCGGGAACAAAGTACAGGGGAATATAGCCTCATCTCAATACAGTTCGGGAATAAAGCCCACAGTCCAAACAATCATGGAATAAAGCCCTATCTCTACACAGTCAGCAGTTCGGGAATAAAGCTCGAAGGAATAAAGCCTCATCTTAACAGTTCGGGAATAAAGCTCGGGAGGAATAAAGCCTCATCTCAATACAGTTCAGGAAGGAACAGGCCGAGAAGGCACACCAAGAATGGAAGCACGGTTCGGGAATGAACCAAGGGTCGCAGCACCTCACCACCAAATCAAAGCAACTCAACACATGGTAAGTCAAGTGGCAGCTGGCGAGCCAGGTAAGTAGAAATGCATTGCATAACTTTGATAGGATTGTCACTGTTGCACATTACACAAGTCCCATCAAAGTGGGGGCGACTGTAGGCACTGCATTTTTACGCATAAGTCCCTATGATGAGTCTCATTTTGGAGACACTACCTTTTAAGTCACGGAGGTCACGGGAAACGGACATCGGAAGGGGAAATTCAGAATAAACAGGTTCACTGTTTTCGTTAGTGCTACGTTCGTGTTTACGTTCGAACGTCAAACGGATTGCGGGCGTTCGTGCCGCGTTCGAGGAAGCGTTCGAACGGTGTCGGTAATTCTGGTTTTGCTGCTAGCCTCACATCCAGCCCAATTAGCCCCCCAAAGCCCATAAAACACATCCCAATTTAAATAAATAAATATTAATTAAAACATTAACTAAATAATATAATAATTAAATTAATTAAATGATTAAATAAAACATATACCAAACATAAAATAAACAATTACCAACTTAAACTAAAATCATGCCTAAATTAAACAAATCAATCACACACTAAATCAAATATAATCATGCCTAATTAAAATCAATCAACCAATTATATTCCCAATCTAATAAGATTATTCCCAAACTTAAAATATTGTATTCCTAATCCAAGCCAATCAAATATCCAACCTTCCCTATCTAACCAAGATTTGTCCCCCCTCAATCTTTGACTTCCCTTAACCAAACCAAATCAAATTCCTTTCCTTGTCAAACCTAACCCTTTGCCTATAAAAAGAACCCTTCACCAACCTTCTCAACCCTAGCTAGCTAGTCTCTAACTCATACACAACACACATAAAAAAAACTACAGGAAGAAGACACCAAAAACAGTAAGCAAAAGATAAAGAGGAAATAGGAGCAGAACGGAGTCCGAGCCGCAAGCAAAACAGTAAAGAACGAACGAACGAGAGAACAGTGAACCAGTGAGGAGAGTTGCGGAGCATCCACCCTTCCGACGATCGTGTACCGTACATCCGAGAGGTGATTTAAAAGGTTAGACCTGAGGGTACCTTTTCATTAGTTTATATTCATTGTTTATTGAATTCTATTCGCATGAGAGTCGTCTATGAATGCATGTTGTGGTCTTTGAGTAGATAAATATGCATGAATTATGAGATGTAATATGTTGTGGGTATTGGATGAATGAGAGATGTGTCAACTCTCGCGGTATATATCGGATGGAAACCCGGACATAAATTTCATAGCCGATTCCGAATGGACGGTAATATGATCTGTACTCGGGCCACAACTCCACGTACCGCTTGAGTAAACGGCACCATCTCTCTTTCGTTGTGTTGCTTTTTGTTTATTTAGTTTTCTATTGAATTCAATATATTGTTTATCTTGTTGATTCAACCAAGCGCATGGGCTTAGTGAGTTAGTCCAAAGGTCCTCCATTTGGAGACAAAGAGCCGAAAAGGCCACCTTCGTGACACTACTTCGCCGCGCCGGTTGATGTATGTTCGGTTGGACGCAAGATACGTTCAATCGAGCATACTTAGTTTGATATTATTATCTTTATTTTTGTATGTATAAGTCATCGAGCGCATGGGCTTAGTAAGTGTGATGTGAGACCCCTATGGGGAGGGGCTAAAAGCCCCCTTTTCCACAATGCTTTGCCGCGCCGGTAACGTGTGTTCAGATTGGATGTGAGATGTGTTCAATCGGGCATACTTGGTTGATATGATTGGTTCTAGTCTTGTATGTGTGACGTGATGCGCATGGGCTTAGCATGTTGGTCTAAAGGTCCTCTCTTTGAGAGATCAAGAGCCCCAAAAGGTCACCTTTACGGCAGTGCTTCGCCGCGCCCCTTTATTTTCTATTTATTGCATCATATTTCATCATGCATCAGGTCCGTTTCCGTTCGAACGCGTTCACGAACGCAACTCGAACGCGCATGTGTTTTTGCCTTATTATGTGTCAGGTATCGTATCCGTTCGAACGCGTTAACAAACGCCATACGAACGTGAGCTTTCTGTCTCATCTCCGTTCGAACGCGTTTACGAACGCTACTCGAACGTGAGCATTCTGTTTCATTTCCTTCGAACGCGTTTACGAACGCTACTCGAACGTGAGCATTCTGTTTCATTTACGTTCGAACGCGTTTACGAACGCTACACCACGAACGTGCACACACTGAACTGAGTCTGTCTTATTATATTCATGCATAATTGCCTATTGGTCGATCTTTCTTATGCAAATGTGTCACAATTCGTATGCTTATGTCATGATAACATTTGAGTATTATTTCTTGCGGTATATCGGATGGAAACCCAGACGTAAATTCCGTAGCCGATTCCGAATGGACGGTAGTGCGGTCTGTACTTGGGCTACAATTCCACGTACCGCTTGGAAAAGTGCCCATATGTGTGCTTGTAGGGTCCATATGTGTGCTTGCGTTTTCCTGAATGTGATATGTAAATTTGTATGTTCGTTGCTATCTTGATATATGTTAAGCATGCAATTTTAAATATGAGATATATGTAAAAGCGTACACATAAGTTTTATTTTGCATATGAGAATTTAGAAGCATGATACTATTGGAAATAAGTGTTACTTAAGCTTAGTTAAATTATTACATGAATCCTTTCATTACAAGTGACATAAGTAAGGGACCATTCCGAACCCAACGGTTTGAGGTCTTCCCTTGCGAGGGGTGAGTGCGGCCTTAAATCTTTGTCCCGGTTCACACCGGGTGGCGACTCCATGTTATTTTGTACTTTCCCAACTAGGTCGCGAGCCTAGGAACGGCGTCGCCCAGGTCCTGTTGTCCCACACTAATCTCGGCCTGGGCAGCTTTCAAATCCTCATTGGCAGCGTCGGCATTTTTCTTCTCCAAAGTAGCAGCGGCCCTAAAAGCTTTATTGGTACGGACGGCCTTGGCCGCGGCTATCTCATAATTCTTTATCGCATCTTCCCTATCAGCCAGCCTGGCCTCTACTTCCATGAGACGGTTTTGGAGCCTCTGGGCCTGGCCGCCCTCGGATAAAAGGCTCAAAAAGAGGTCTTTATTCTTGGCCGTAAGGTAGTTGGCCTACCAAGAAGAAACAAAAAAATCAGAAAATAAACTAAGTTAGGTGGACACAGCAAGAATGAGGGAAAATAACACAACCTTAGCCATCTGAGAACAACAGCTCCGCAACCACCTCCTCGGGGGAAAGGTCCTCGTACCCCGGAATCTTCTCTGGAGGTACGGCATCGACCAGCTCATTGAAAGCCGGCACAAATGAGAAGTGGCTTCCCTAATATTCTTCCCGAGGTCGTCAACCCCAAGGACCACAGAACCTTTCTGCTTCTTAGAAGTACCCTCCGACGACCTCCTCTCCTGCCGAGCATGAGTCTCCTTGTTCTGAACCCGCTCCTCCTCCAACTCCCGACTCAGTATCGGGTCCACAGCACCAAACGGACGCTTCCTCCTTCTAGAAGACCTTGGAGGACTACCAGGTCGGGCAGCACCAGTCGAAGGCACCCCGAAAGGCGAAGACCGACCTTGAGAGCTCGGACGCTCCATCTCTTCATCCACATTTCCAGCCTCAGAAGCTTCAGGTCGTTTCTGAGAAGTACCAGCTCCACCTGGGCTAGTTTTCTTCACAGCACCGGTCAACCGATTAAGGTATTTTGGTCTCTTCGACATGCCTGAAAAAAAAAGCAAAGACAAAAGAATGGTTCATGACCTGAGCATACAAAAAGAAAAAGAGAGAAAAAGAGACAACATCAAACATGCTAAATAAACGTGGGAGTTGGCTAGAAGATCAACAGGAATCTACCAATCTGACCCGAGACCTTGGGAGGAACGGCCCGAACAAGTCCCGATTCAAGAAATATTGTATCATTTACCAACTCCCTCCAATGGGCGGCATATCGCCGAGCCCAGAATACCCGCTTCCGGACCTGGCGGGAGACTTTGAGAGCATCCCTCCAACAGGCTAGGAGGAATAGAAAAAAAGGTGAGAATCCAAACATAAAAAACTAAGGGCAGGAAAACTAAAGGTTAAACTCCTGACCTCCCGCTCTGAAGATGTCCGGGAGCAAGATCTCCTCCTCATACGATCTCAGGGTCCGTCCCCAATCTCCAGTGGCCCAGAACCAAAGATCTTTGAAATTCTTGTTGGAGTCAGGAAGTTTTTGGACAACGTTTGACGAACTGTCATAAGCAGAAAGGTAGTACCAACCGTGGTGAGTCTTTGGGTTGGCCTTCAACCGATATAACCTTTTCACTTCTTCAAAAGAAGGTTCGCCAAGCCCCGCCCGATGCCAAGCTACATACAACCCGGCCAAGATCCTCCAACTGTTTAGACTCAGTTGACATGAGATAATCTCCATCTCGGCCAACATCCAGGCGAAGTAGGGTTGAATTGGCAGTCGGAGCCCGCACTCGAAGAAAGATGGAAGAAGGGCCACGGAACCATCGTCGGGCTGACTGGCACGATCACATGGGAGAGGGACCTCAAGAGCAATATCTATTGGGATGTCATATCGTTGCCGAAGTAGTGCTAGATCATCCTCGGTTATCTTAGAGGGTCGATCCATGTCCAGAGCTGAGCTGTCAAAGTCATCGGGCTCCAGATCCTTCCGAGGAACCCTCTGATGGTAAATATCTTGTTCGATTTCAGAAGGGGTGAGGGTAGTGTCGAGGTCTTCCACGCTGGGTGCTCCCGAGCCCGAGGAAAGCTCTTCAACAAGGGGGGGTCAAGGGTTTAGCAGGGTTTTCAGGGGAAGAACTGTCGTCAGACATCCTTGGCATTCGAAAAATTAAAGGGGAAGGTCAGTCTACAACCATATTCTTGAAAAACGACCAGGGGTTCGCAAGCTATCCTAAGTTTCCAGAAAAAACTAAATCTATGAAGTTCTAAGTGCCCTAGCAACATCCGACAAAAACCATGAAATCTACAACAAAAAGCACAGCAAGCAAGAAAAAAAAGGAAGATGAAGAAGGTCGTTCGGGAAACTTACTTGATCTCTGCTCGGAAGGCGGCGAATGCGTTGAGAAGCTTTGAGTAAAACTGAATCAGATGCTTCGTAGCCGAAGGGAAGAATAGTTTTTGAAGTTGATAGGATTTTGCCAAACAAATGCAAGGATATCGGTTCACCTTCTTATTACAACGTCAGAATAATTCTAACCGTCGGATCATAATAGAGTCTCAGATGTGCGCCAGGTGTCGACTTCAGGAACAAATCCAAAAAGATGAATGAACGGGTAAGATCGAATATATTTAGATGCTAGCAGCAGACGGTTGATCTTGTTCACTTTTGGCGGGAAACAGACAGATGCTCGACAAGTGTCCGGTTGAGGGTAAAACCCTAAAAGGTGATTTGATGGGCATTTATAGCGGATGTGATGACTGCGCGTCTCGAGAAAGAAGTGCCCGAAAAGGCAGTGAAAGGTTTTACTTTGACAAGGGAAAGGAGTCAAAGCCGAGCACTACATACATCGGAACCGAGGATATTATGGTAGCACGCCAGTAAAACTATTCCTTTTATAGTTCTCGGCACCAACTCGCATACTCGTTGGAACTAAGAACTATGGGACAGATGTTGGCGGTGTAAAAAGGCCCTATGACAGTTAAGCAGCACGGCATGGGTAAAAGGAGGAATTCCCATCCTGGTCGAAATCATTAAAGGCCGACCCGACCACATGAATAAGAGACCGATCACTTGACGATGGGCGACCGACCTCTCGGAACCAGGTGACCGGGCACTATCAATTCGGCAACAGCATCCTCAGCTCAGAAGCCCATGATAACCGACCATGTCTAGACCGACCAGATGGCGAAGCATGCCCATAAGATAAGACATCATATTTCTACCGGGAAAAAAAGACAAAATTATCCTACTTTCCCACAGAAACTGATGAATCAGTGTCCTGATAGGATAAATAAAAAGAAGTCAGTTGCGGATTAGGAATCTTCATAGGAAAAAAGAGATTGTTTTAACGAGAAATCCTTATGCTAGAAAGAATCTGATTTCTCTGTTATTATAAATAGAATGGTAGAGTATGTACAACGATGATCAGAATCATTAAGATCAGACTTGTATAAAACAAGAAGCAGAGCTGAGAAGCGTGTTTGAGTAATAAAAGTATCATCTTTTTTTTGTGCTCGTGGACGTAGGTCGGACCAAGATCCGCCGAACCACGTTAAATCTCCATGTCGATTGGTGCATTTATCTGTCTTTTGCTAAATTTGCTTTTGGTCCCCCATAACCAAACAAATTCACTATTGAGGGAGGATTGTCTCGGGAGTAATATTCTCATATTGCTCTGGGAACAAAATCAGCCGTCAACAATGTTGTTTTTTTTTTAGCTGATGGGTATGTCCCAAAATTATAATCGTTTGTCACCTATGTTCGAGTTCTAGAAGATGTAAGAGGTTAAAAAAAATATTTGAATTTGTTCACTCACTAGTTTTTAAAATTATAAAAAAATAATTGATGTGAGTGCACTTCAAATGTATACTATTTAAGTGCCGAGTAATCGAAGATTAATTACATATTGCTTTTAGAGTTATTAGATTTAGACGATTTTGATCATTTTAAATTGACGTCAAATATCGAGTGATTTTGACTGATTAATTAATTGATTTCTTATTTTCAATTTTTTTTTAAAATTGTCGATTTAAAATTTTAATATGTTTTTTTTGAGGTTTTGATTGATGATTTTGTTTGGAAAAAAATAAAGATTCAGTTAGAAACAATGAAAAAGATGGAGAATATACTTCGATTTAAACAAATTATTATTTGGTGTAATAATACTATTATTATACTTAATTTTTTAAATTTTCTTAAATAAGATAATTTTTTCTATATCTATCAAATATTTTCTATCCATATTGACTGGATTAAATTTTTTTAATATTTTTTAATCATAAATAAATTATTTAAAAAAAAAATTGATAGATAAATTTTATATATTTTTTATTCTCAATCATTCGTTAACATCAATTTTTCCATTTTTAATTAATTTTATATTAATTATCGATCATTTTGGATTAATCACAAATTAGTCAATTAAACTGGTCCAGCCAGCCTTGTGCATGAACCGGGCTTAAAACGTGGTGAGCCGTTCCAATCCATGCACGAAACCCAAAGAAAAGGGAGGGGCCGACGTACGTGATTGATGCGCTGTGATTGTCTGGCTGTAGCCTGTAGATGGTGGTACGTACACGATGCTATATGTGGAGCCACGTACCATAACATATTCTCCAGCACATGGTAGTTTTATCATAACGAGAATGAACAATGAACATCGTAATTGAAGATTCCTTGGAAGTTGGAACCCACCAGAAACTGAGCCCGAGGTTATCAAAAAGGAGGTTCTTTTTTCTATTGTACCCTTTGAAAAATCTCCAATTTTAGATCGGATGCTGAATTTTTACTCCAAATAAAAATTGAGTTTGGAATTATGTCGATATTTGGTTTCGAATCTTGAATTATCTTCACAACTTTGGACCTACACACTTTTTACTCTAGCAAGGTCGTAATGCCCTAAAATCTTGATACTCATCTAATTCTAACCTTCAAAAGTTGAAGCGGATCATTTCGTAGCACCACTCTAATTAGGGGTGGTAAAACGAATCAACGAATCAAATTTGTATCGAATCCTAAACGAATCGAATCAAAATGTGATGTATTCGTATTCGATTCGTTTATTAAATGAATCCTAATATCATGATTCATATTCGATTCGTTTATTAAACGAATCGAATATGAATATTCGTTTATTCGTTTAGTCAATTATATTATTTAATAAAATAATTTACCACATTTGATTTAAATTAATTCTTCATAAATATATACATATGAAATATGTAATTAATATATTTACTAAAAATACCTCACCAAATATCAAAAATATTACGTTTTCTATGATAATTAGTTATAATTTCTCGAATTTTAATTGAAAATTAACAAGAACTAGTAAATAAAAATAATAAAACGAATCATAAACGAATAAACGAATCCATGAGCTTAAATTCGTATTCGATTCGTTTAATAAACGAATCGAATCGAATTGACCCATTTATTAAACGAATCCATTTTTTCAAACTCGTATTCGCTTTAAAGCGAATCGAATCGAACGAATAAACGAATCATGACTCAAATTGCCACCCCTAACTCTAATCTTCATAGGAACCTCTTCAATAGTTACCCATTCTTTTGAAATCTCATTAGATCCCATATGCGCTAAAAGATCAATTGATTTATTTCCTTCTCGAAATATATGATGGACTTTGAAATTCAGTTGTCGCAAGAGAATAAGCAATTCCTCTTGATAGTCTTCGAGATACCAAACCTAACAAGAGGAATTATGAACCCAATCCACCAAAACTTTAGAATTCGTCTCAATTTCAATGTTTGAAACCCTTTATAATGGCAGACATTTACGCCTTCAAGCAAAGCCAGCAACTCCGTAAAATTATGTTGTCTAATATGTGATATCAAATGAAATTAACATGCAACAAATAATCGATAGTACATGAACATGCCAAATTAAACATAAACCATAAAATTTAGTAAAACCTGGAAAATATAGAAGATGATGAAACTTAAAATCCAAGTCGAGTTGCCTCTGTCCTTAAGAACTTATTAGCCCCGCCTCAGTGCTCTACGGATGGTTTTGTGGCTAACGTTCTCCGAATACTATTTGGATGCTTCTTGTAGAATGGACACTCTTTTCACAAGATTTTAAATAATGATAGATGGTGGAAACTCTTTTTTTTTTCCCCTTAAAAGATTCTCTAAGACAATGTATGTGTTTAGGCCAAAATTGACCCAAGGGGTAAAAACGACATTACACCGCAAGACCAGAAGCCCATCAGCAGACTGGGTCCACAGACGAAGACGTCACATAAGGGTCCAAGCCCATTAAACATAAAAAGACCAACAGACACCCGTTACAGAAATCAAGAGAGAATCTGAATTCATGAATACCATCATGAAGTCAACAGTTTCGAGAGGAAGACAATATTGTCAGTTATCGAACATGAAACACCTGAATTAAACCCTCATTAATAACGACTCCAACGGGCAGATATGGAACTTCATACCAAGAGACCTATAAAAGAAGAAGGAACAACAACAGAGGGACATCTTCAATCAAACTACCCCTAATACCAAGGCAAGACAAATACACACCGCCCTCACGGCATACAACCGAAGGTTGAGGTATCTAAAAAGCCTTGATCTATTTACTTTACACTGATCAGTACTTAGGCTAACTTGAGCGTCGGAGTGCCTACGGTCTCCACCACACCGGTGGGCAGTAAGCTCCTTATTCGCTCTACTTGTTTTGCAGGATTCGCTCGCTCCCTACAAATTGATAATCTCGATTGTGGACCTCGACCGAAATCAGTCTCCACAATTTGGCGCCCACCGTGGGGCTAACGAGCGAATCGACCAGAAGTAGAACTTATCAACGAAATAATCAGGAATGGCCTCAAGCAACGAACAAATCCCAGATCCACTAGCAGCACAAATTGCCATGCTCCAAGAGCGACTCACAAACCTGGAAGAAGAAAATCTCACGATGCGAAATATCAACGAAAGTTTACAGCAAAAGTTAGATCACCTATCATCCGACCCTCTGCATAACCTTCAAGGCCAAACCAGCAATAGAGGTAACCGAAGCAATCCAACTGTTCCACCCATATCAGAAGAACCAAATAGCAATCACCCTCCAGCTACACTACACTCAGATCCTCTTGTTGATCGGACCCATCTAATGGCCAGTTCTATCAGAAGAGAAATGATAGAATTCAAAGAAGCAATTATGTCACGACTACCAGGAGTAAAGCTCCCAGTCAGGAAAAGCAGGGCCGGAGCACTTTCAGATACCCCTTTCGAGGAATCAATTGTAGCAGTTGAGTTGCCACGAAAATTCAACCCACCTGAAATGAAGCTATATGATGGGACCACGGATCAAGACGACCACGTCATACATTATAAATTCAAGATGATGTCGACCGGCCTGTCTCCGAGCCAGTGGGAAGCTGGAATGTGCAGGTGCTTTGGAGAAACTTTGGCGGGACCGGCCTTGACGTGGTTCATCAATATTCCATACAGATCAATCAAATCCTACCAAGAACTGGCAGATAAGTTCGTGCAGCACTTTGCAAGTTCATGCAAGTTGGAAAGGACAACAGACGACCTTTGCTCTGTACAGCAGAGAAGAGGGGAATCATTACGAAGCTACGTGGCCCGGTTCAACCGTGAGAGAATAACCATCCCGGATCTCCATCAGCCTACAACAATCGAAGCCTTCAGGAATGGACTTCTTTATGACAGCGGCCTCTACAAGAAATTGACGAAATTCAGGTGCTATACAATGGACCAGGTCATGGCACGAGCCCAGGTAGAGATAAGGTGGGAAGAAGACAAAAGAAACAAGAGAAGAGTGGATGAAACAAATGCACGAGTGGACCGAAGGCCAGCCGATTCCAGGCGACACGAAATGGACTTCCCCTCTCAAACCGAAGGGAATAACCAAAGTACGGGCGAACGTCGACCTTTCTACAAGAATGTGGACAGACGACCAAGGCCATATAAGATCATGGAGGAACTACCGGCAAGCAAGCCTCGGCTTCCGGACTACAATTTCATGATTTCTCCAGGAGAATTTGTCTCGGTGCTAAAGAAATTGGGGAATGAAGTAAAGTGGCATCCACGGTCTAGGGATAGTTCATCCAAAAAGGACACTAGGAAATGATCTGAGTTCCACATGGACTACGGTCGTACAACGACAGAATGTGTTGCATTAAGATTAGAAGTTTTGGAACTATTAAACAAGGGGTTCTTGAAAGATTTGCTTACGGACAAGGGGAAGGCTACATTGACACGAAGGGATGAAATAGACAGACAGAGAGAAATTCAAACCCCGCCACCCCCGATTGATAACAATGTTAATGTTATTTCTGGAGGATCAGGAGTTAGTGGAGCTACCTATTCAGCAGCTAAAAGGCATTCAAGGGCATTGGCCACCAACGCTTCTCACACCTTGATGTATGTACAGGGAATTACCACAGGTTTGGTAATCGGGTTTCCAGACGACGGGGATTCACACGATTTAAATCCTCACCATGACGCTCTGGTCATTTCCCCACAAGTGGCGAACTTCATGGTCAAACATGTGTTGGTCGACACAGACTCCTCAGCTAATATAATCTTCGCTAGTGCTTTAACTGACATGGGTACGGAGTTGGATAACATCAATAAGCGTACGACAGTATTAATCAGTTTTAGTGGAGAATAAAAATTCACTATGGGGAAATACGGCTCCCAGTTTATGTTGCAAGAGTCAATAAAATGACTACTTTCCTGGTATTGGACAGCCATTCGGCCTACAACCTGATTATGGGCAGGCCCTGGATTCACGACATGAGGGCGGTTTCATCTACCTATCACCAAGTAATTAAATTTCCTACTAAATGGGGGGTTCAGGAGATAAAAGGAGATCGATTGGCGTCAAGAAGTTGCTACCAAACTACATTGAAGGCTAAAGCTGATCCGGCATAGCAATTACCGTCTGGGCCTTGCGCATCAGAGCCTTCTCTACCAAATATTGAGAAGCTCGACGAGGTCCAGATTCACCCTCAATTCACAAATCACAAGGCTTTGGTTGGAGCGGGTTTAGGTCCGAAACTACGAGCCGAACTGGTAGAGTTCTTGAAAAGACGACACGACACATTCGCATGGTCACATAAAGATATGATTGGTGTTAACCCGGAGCTCATCACTCACGAATTGCATGTGGATCCAGACCACACCCCTGCCAGCCAGAAGAGAAGGAAGTTCGCTCCAGAAAGAAACCGAATCATTGACGAAGATGTGCAGAAGTTACTATAGAACGGAGCGGTAAGAGAAGTGCAGTTTCCCGAGTGGCTTGCCAATGTTGTAGTCGTGAAAAAAAAGAATGTGAAGTGGAGAGTTTGCATTGACTTCACGGATTTGAACAAAGCCTGTCCAAAGGACTCGTTCCCTTTACCACATATTGATTCGATGGTGGATGCGACTGCAGGGCACGAGTTATTAAGCTTCATGGATGCGTATTCGGGCTACAATCAGATCCTCATGCATCCTCAAGATCAAGAGAAGACAGCTTTTGTCACAAGTCGAGGAATATTCTATTACAAAGTCATGCCGTTTGGCTTGAAAAATGCAGGAGCAACATACTTGCGAATGGTCAATATGATGTTCGACTGTCAAATAGGGAAGACAATGGAAGTCTATATTGACTACATGTTGGTGAAATCCGTCAAATCAGAACAACATCTCAGCCATATGGAAGAAGCCTTCGACATCATGGACAGGTACGGAATGAGATTGAATCCTACTAAGTGTGCGTTTGGTGTCGCTTCAGGAAAATTCTTGGGGTACGTAGTCACTCGACGAGGCATTGAAGCAAATCCAGACCAGATTTGATCTATCCTCGACATCTCTTCCCCTTCCAGCCCGAATGATGTCATGTGACTGACTGGGAGGATCGCGGCTCTAAACAGGTTCATCTCTAAATCCATCGGCAAGAGCTTTTTATTCTTCTCAGTTTTAAAAAAAAGCAAGTAAATTCGAATGGACTCCCGCTTGTGAGGAAGCACTGAAGCAACTCAAACAGTATTTGACTTCACCGCATTTGTTATCAAAACCACTCGACTGTGAGAGGCTCTACCTTTACTTGGGAGTCTCGGAGCACGCGGTCAGTGGAGTCTTAGTAAGAGAAGAATCAGGGAGTCAACAACCAGTTTACTATGTAAGCAGAGCATTGTTGGACGCAGAGACGCGCTACCCGCTAATGCAGAAGTTGGTCTTCGCACTTGTCACAGCCGCAAGGAAACTCAAACCCTATTTCCAAGGGCTTGCGATCACAGTTTACACAACGTACCATTTGATGAGCATTCTTCATAAACCTGAGTTATCTGGGAGATTGATGAAATGGGCAATTGAGTTAGGGGAGCACGACATAGATTACCAACCCAGGACGGCTATCAAATCGCAAGCTTTGGACGATTTTTTGGCCGACTTTGCTCCCGAAATGAAGGCTGCAGCCGAAGCTGAAATCAATTCCATTCAGCCGACGAGTCGTTGGAAGTTGGCGGTTGACGGATCAAGTAACAAAAAATGATGCGGACTTGGAATGGTAATCACAACCCCCTCGGGCGACGTTCTGCAACAGGCAGTCAAATGCGGTTTTAGAGTAACCAACAATGAAGCCGAGTACGAAGCATTGATCGCATGATTATTATTGGCCAATGAATTGGGAGCAAAGGAGATTGAGGTGACATCAGACTCTCAGTTGATTGTCAACCAAATCGAGGGATCTTATCATGCTAGGGGTCAGGCAATGGCTTCTTACTTACAGAAGGTAACTGATATACGAACAGCGTTCGACAAATTTTCCATAACCCAGGTTGTAGGCACTGCATTTTTACGCATAAGTCCCTATGATGAGTCTCATTTTGGAGACACTACCTTTTAAGTCACGGAGGTCACGGGAAACGGACATCGGAAGGGGAAATTCAGAATAAACAAGGTTCACTGTTTTCGTTGGTGCCGCGTTCGTGTTTACGTTCGAACGTCAAACGGATTGCGGGCGTTGGTGCCGCGTTCGAGGAAGCGTTCGAACGGTGTCGGTAATTCTGGTTTTGCTGCTAGCCTCACATCCAGCCCAATTAGCCCCCCAAAGCCCATAAAACACATCCCAATTTAAATAAATAAATATTAATTAAAACATTAACTAAATAATATAATAATTAAATTAATTAAATGATTAAATAAAACATATACCAAACATAAAATAAACAATTACCAACTTAAACTAAAATCATGCCTAAATTAAACAAATCACACACTAAATCAAAATAAAATCATGCCTAATTAAAATCAATCAACCAATTATATTCCCAATCTAATAAGATTATTCCCAAACTTAAAATATTGTATTCCTAATCCAAGCCAATCAAATATCCAACCTTCCCTATCTAGCCAAGATTTGTCCCCCCTCAATCTTTGACTTCCCTTAACCAAACCAAATCAAATCTCTTGACTTCCCTTAACCAAACCAAATCAAATTCATTTCCTTGTCAAACCTAACCCTTTGCCTATAAAAAGAACCCTTCACCAAACCTTCTCAACCCTAGCTAGCTAGTCCCTAACTCACACACAACACACATAAAAAATATTACAGGAAGAAGACACCAAAAACCAGTAAGCAAAAGATAAAGAGGAAAAGGCAGCGAAACCACAAGGAAATAATAGCAAAAGACGGAGAACGACGACTCAAAACAGTAAGACAACGAACGAGAACAGTGAACCAGTGAACCGGGAGAGTTGCGGAGCATCCACCCTTCCGACAATCGTGTACCGTACATCCGAGAGATGATTTAAAAGGTTAGACCTGAGGGTACCTTTTCATTAGTTTATATTCGTTCTTTTTATTATTATTATTGAATTCTATTCGCATGAGAGTCGTTTATGGATGCATGTTGTGGGTATTGGATGAATGAGAGATGTGTCAACTCTCGCGGTATATCGGATGGAAACCCGGACATAAATTTCATAGCCGATTCCGAATGGACGGTAATATGATCTGTACTCGGGCCACAACTCCACGTACCGCTTGAGTAAACGGCACCATCTCCCTCTCGTTGTGTTGCTTTTTGTTTATTTAGTTTTCTTTACTTGAATTCAACATGTTGCTCATTTATGTATGATTCAATCGAGCGCATGGGCTTAGTGAGTTAGTCCAAAGGTCCTCAATTTGGGAGACCAAGAGCCGAAAAGGCCACCTTTGTGACACTACTTTGCCGCGCCGGTTGATGTGTGCCCGGTTGGATGCAAGATACGTTCAATCGGACATACTTAGAATAATATGATTGTCTTTATGTTTATATGCATGATGTGATGTGACGCGCATGAGCTTAGTATGTTGGTCTAAAGGTCCTCTCTTTGAGAGATCAAGAGCCCCAAAAGGCCACCTTTACGACAGTACTTCGCCGCGCCCCTTTATTTTCTGTTTATGTATTGCATTCCATTTTGCCTTATCATGCATCAGGTCCGTGTCCGTTCGAACGCGTTCATAAACGCAACTCGAACGCGCATACATTTTGCCTTATCATGCATCAGGTCCGTGTCCGTTCGAACGCGTTAACAAACGCAACTCGAACGCGCATACATTTTGCCTTATCATGCATCAGGTCTCATTTCCGTTCGAACGCGTTATCAAACGCTATACGAACGCGAGCATTCTGTTTCATTTACGTTCGAACGCGTTTACGAACGCTACACGAACGCGCGCATTCTGTCTCATTTCCGTTCGAACGCGTTATCAAACGCTACACGAACGCGAACCTTCTGTTTACCGTTCGAACGCGTTTACGAACGCTACACGAACGCGCACACACTGAACTGAGTCTGTCTTATCATATTCATGCATAATTGCCTCTTGGTTGATCTTTCTTGTGTTATATAGCCAACCACATTATTTGTATCCCTGCATTTATCCATTCTATGTGTTCTCAGGATTGTATTCAATCATGATTATGTTGTTCTTAGTTTTCCATATCATAGGATTGAAATATGTTCATGAGATTGCCATGTGATGTTGCATGTTGTGATGAACTTGTTGATGTATGCATATGAATTTAGAAGCATGATACTATTGGAAATAAGTGTTACTTAAGCTTAGTTAAATTATTACGTGAATCCTTTCATTACAAGTGACATAAGTAAGGGACCATTCCGAACCCAACGGTTTGAGGTCTTCCTTGCGAGGGGTGAGTGCGGCCTTAAATCTTTGTCCCGGTTCACACCGGGTGGCGACTCCATGTTATGTAATCCTTCCCAACTAGGCCGCGAGCCTAGGAACGGCGTCGCCCAGGTCCTGTGTTCCCACACAGGTCCCAATAAACAAAAATCCCAAGCGGATGCATTGGCAACCCTCGGATCGACTCTGGAATGTGACAAACCACGAGTAATACCTATAGTATATCTGAGCTAGCCGGCAATCTGGAAGGAAGAGACAGCTGTGGCCGCCATTAGTTCAGTCGACAGTTGGATGATACCGATCGTTGAATATTTGCAAAAAGACCTGCTTCCAGAAGACAAAGTGAAAGCAAGGAAAATACAGAGACAATCTGCAAGGTTCATGGTATTCGAAGGTCAGCTGTTAAGGAGATCATTCTTGGGACCATACTTGAAATGCTTAACACACGACGAAGCTCAGCATGTGTTGTCTGAATTGCATGAAGGAGAGTGTGGGAACCATTCAGGCGGTAGAAATTCAGCTCTCCGAGCCCATTCGACAGGATATTACTGGCCGACAATGAGACTAGATTCCGCTGAATTCACAAAGAAATGTGATAAGTGCCAGAGATTCGCACCGGTTTCTCATCTACCACCAGAAAAGCTGAACCCAATTTTATCTCCGTGGCCGTTCATGAAGTGGGGCATGGATATTGTTGGGAAACTCCCAGTCGCATCAGGCCAATGTGTCTACATGCTCGTAATGACGGATTATTATTCAAAGTGGATAGAAGCTGAAGCGTTTGCCAGAATACGCGATAAGGAGGTTCAAACGTTCGTATGGAAGAATATCATATGTCGGTTCGGCATCCCAAGAGAAATTGTGACCGATAATGGATCACAATTCATCAGCCGTCACTTTCAAAATTTCTACAGGAACTGGGGTATCAAACTAAACTTCTCGACGCCACGCTTTCCACAAGTGAACGGACAAGCAGAGTCGTCCAATAAGACGATTTTGAACACTATGAAGAAAAGGTTAGAGAAGGAAAATGAAGCTTAGGCGGAAGAATTACCTGGAGTCCTGTGGTCGTACCGAACAACCGTGAGATCTTCAATTGGCGAAACTCCATTCTTATTGGCATTTGGGACGGAAGCAGTAATTCCATCTGAAGAAGTCATCCCTTCTCCACGATACCAGTGGCTTGACGAGGAAAGCAACCGACAACTGATAAACTTCAATCTCGACATGATTGATGAGACTAGGGATACAGCTTTCATTCGACTGGCCGTTTATCGACAGAGGATGGCCAGATATTTCGACAAAAACGTCAGGACCATGACTTTCCGCACTGGTGATTGGGTCATGCGGAGAGTGTTCCAGAACACAAAAGAAGGTGGAGATGGGAAGTTGGGCCCTAATTGGGAAGACCCTTATCTTATAGCTGAGGTTGTTGGGAAAGAAGCCTACAAGTTAGAGACTGTGGAGGGGAATTCTGTTCACAACAGCTGGAACGCGGTGCACCTTAAAAGATTTGTCCGGTAACATTTATGTTTTGAAAATTAGTTCTTTACCAATTTACTTTTTTATAGTTATCATACTTCTAGTAAAGAAAGACATTTGTAGAAGTTGTTCGTTAAATTGCAATAAAATTATCCAATAAACTCTCGCTTCATTCTTCACATTCAAAATAAACAAACCATTCGTCATTTCAATATAACATAACACCAACGGTTCAAAATACCTCTTTGTGCCATCCTACCAATTCTAAATACAAGCTTTACAAAGAAGTTCAAGATAATTCCTATACAATTCGTCTTCAAAGACTAGCTCCGTCTACATCGGTCGTTGTTGGGAGGCTAACAGGAACGTCTCCTTCACTCTCCACATTCACGGGTTCGCAATGGGCAGCGTATTGTGCGACATTTACCTCTTCTTCTTCTATATCCTTCTCGATCTCCACCGTGGCTTCTACGTTGGTTGGATCTGGCTCAGCCTCTTCCTTTCTCATATCTACTTCTGTTCCTATTTCCACATCATCTTCTTCCGTCGACGAAGAGATACCAGCGGCGCGCCTTTCATATTCATTAATCCATTTCTCAGGCTTCCATTCAACATGTTTTCCAGCAATAAATTCTTTCATCAAGTCATTTCTATTCTTCATCATAGAATCAATGGTGATATCCTCCATTTGGTCCAAAAGTGACTCGTTCTCCTTCTTCAAATTCTCAAAACCCGCCTTGTAACCTTCAATTGTTATTTTGGCAATTTCCTTTTCCAGCTTCAAGGTAGCCTTCACTTCATTCAGCTCCCTCTCAAGAACTTTTTCCTTCCTCTGCGACGCAAGCAGTCCAGACTTCAGATCAGACGACTCATTCTTTACCACTGATAAAGTCTTCTCCAGCTCCTTGACCCTCCTTTGGTTGGACTCAGCATTCTTCCGCAAGAACAAGCTACATTCCAGGGCCTAAAACATTCAAATCAGAACGTCATTCGACGCAAAAAAAAAAGAATGATGATACTCACTTGGTAGTTTAGAGCGATGACTTTCTCCATGGCCTCCGCCGGCCCAATTTGTGCCAATCTCACTTCATCCCCTTGGAGTAGAAGTCCCTCAACGAATGAGTCGATGCTTGAAGGGTCAGAAATTGCGGTCGACTCCTTTAGAACTTTCAAGATAAGAGTGTCAGAGTCCTCTTCAGTTTCCACCTCGGCGACAGTCTTCCTTTTCTTCCCGGTTGAAATAATCTCTGTCGACTTCCCTTTTTCTGAGACACCCCCACTTGAAATTACCTCCCGAAGTTGGGTTCCAGCTTCTTTTTCAACATCTAACTCTCTCTTCTTCAGTTTCCTTGACTTTTTTCGACTCTTCATTTCATCGAGTGAAGCTACTGTGAATGGACCAGACATCATCTCCTCTGCGCATGAAAATTCCTCAATTTTTAAGGGCTCTCGATATTTTTTATTCACCCCATACAAATTTTGAATCGACCACCTACAGTTTATCACGGCCAAAACGTCGTTAAAGAGGGCCAGAACTTTACCTTCACGCTGATAAATTTCCTTCCACAAAGGAGTCGCCCTTAATCTCTTCTCCACTAAGATGGCCTTACAATTCCTTACGTCGTCCGACAGAGATAGAATTACTTCAACGTTTGAGGTGGAACATACGGTTGAGATGAACGATCTGTTTTGGAGAGGATCTGCAACGACAAACCCTCGGTTATTCAAAAAACACAAACACAGTTATAACTTATAACTTAGAAAAGAACGTCACTCACTCGACAAACACCAAAACTCTGGGATTCGACCAGCCCCAGTCAAACCAAATATACCCTCACCCTTTGCGAAGAAATAATAGGACTGCCAATTTCCCCTATCATTAGTCGGCAATCCAATAACTAGATGCTTCTTTCTTTGTCGAAGGATCATAATATATCTCCTTTTCTCCTTCAAGTGCTCATTTAAATAATATGTCTCTAGAACATCATTTACCTCGAAGAGTACACCCAACTCGAAGGCTAAAAACTCAATCGACAGAAGGATCCTCCACGCGTTTGGCATCAATTGAGACGGAGCAATTTCAAAGTGGTTTAACACTTCCCAGACCAATCTCGGAATAGGAAAACTCAATCCCACCTGAAACGGTCGAATGTAAAAACCCATCCACCCCGGGACCTTGTAATCAATTCTTTCAATCGACGAAGGTACCCGAAGTTCTAGAGAATCAGGAAATCTATACATACAGCTTAGTTCCCTCAACATCTTCCCGGTCATGCGACTAGCATGATTTCTGGACAGTAAGTTGGTGGGCTCACTGGTGCAAGGAAAGTCACTCGGCTCCTCAATTGCAGGCAAAGATCTTAGTGGTATGGCCTCGGTAGGAGTCTCCCGAGGAGACATGGCCAGGGTAACTACTTCACTCTCAATCAATTTATCGTACGACCAGTCTTTGTACACTACATCCTCCTCGGTCTCACTTGATGATTCGACATAACTATCTATCTTGGCGCCTAAACTGCCTAAAGACTCCTCACTCGACATTCTCCAAACAATAAGCATATAAACACTTAAACTCCCAAGTAATCTACCTCTTAAAGATCAAAACCCACAAACACAATTCTTAAACTAATCACACTAACCCAAAGATCAAACAGCCAAATTTACCTAAGAACAGCTTGAATTATTGTTATGAGTGCTTAAAGAAATTGAAGAACAAGAGGAAGTTAACGAAGAAATACCTAGAGCAACACCTGAGAGCTCTCCTTATTCGACTTCCAAATAAGGAAAAATGAAACACCCACAGCCCTTTTATGCACGCCTACTTGATTTGGCGCCAAAATTACCGCCAAAAACTTCTCGTAATCCGCGCTAGGGTTTGCAATTAATGGCAGAAACAAACAAGATCAAAAATTTAAAGTGTTAAAAACGTCGACCATGGACTTCCCCTGGTGACTCTCGTCGAGTCAAATAAGAGTTTTGATATTCACTCGTCACATACGACAGTGTCGAGTGAAATCACTCCTGAACCAACTCCCGGTTCAGTCGACAGGGGACATCCCCCAAATGACTCTCGTCGAGTCAAATAAGAGTTTTGATATTCACTCGTCCCATACGACGGTGTCGAGTGAAATCACTCCTGAACCACCTCTCGGTTCAGTTGACAGGGGACATCCCCCAGATGACTCTCGTCGAGTCAAATAAGAGTTTTGATAGTCATTCGTCCCATACGACGGTGTCGAGTGAAATCACTCCTGAACCACATCCCGGTTCAGTCGACAGGGGACATCCCCCGGATGACTCTTGTCGAGTCAAATAAGAATTTTGATATTCACTCGTCCCATACGACGGTGTCGAGTGAAATCACTCATGAACCACATCCCGGTTCAGTCGACAGGGGACATCCCCCGGATGACTCTTGTCGAGTCAAATAAGAATTTTGATATTCACTCGTCCCATACGACGGTATCGAGTGAAATCACTCCTGAACCACCTCCCGATTCAGTCGACAGGGGACATCCCCCAGATGACTCTTGTCGAGTCAAATAAGAATTTTGATATTCACTCGTCCTATACGACGGTGTCGAGTGAAATCACTCCTGAACCACATCCCGGTTCAGTCGACAGGGGACATCCCCCAGATGACTCTTGTCGAGTCAAATAAGAATTTTGATATTCACTCGTCCCATACGACGGTGTCGAGTGAAATCAATCCTGAACCACCTCCCGGTTCAGTCGACAGGGGACATCCCCCAGATGACTCTTATCGAGTCAAATAAGAGTCTCGATATTCACTCGTCCCATACGACAGTGTCGAGTGAAATCACTCCTGAACCACCTCCCGGTTCAGTCGACAAGGGACATCCCCCAGATGACTCTTATCGAGTCAAAATAGAGTCTCGATATTCACTCATCCCATACGACAGTGTCGAATAACTCCTGAACCACCTCCCGGTTCAGTCGACAAGGGACATCCCCCAGATGACTTTTATCGAGTCAAATAAGAGTCTCGATATTCGCTCGTCCCATACGACAGTGTCGAATCACTCCTGAACCACCTCCCGGTTCAGAAGATAAGGGACATCCCCCAGATGACTCATGTCGAGTCAAATCAGAGTTATAGTATTCACTCGTCCCATACGACAATGTCGAGTGAAATCACTTCTGAACCACTTCCCGGTTCAGTCAACCAGGGTCATTCCCAAAATTACTCGTGTCGAGTCTAAACAAAATACGGTATTCACTCGTCTCGTACAAACACTGTCGAGTAAAACTACTCATGAAATACGGTCTAATCATCCAGGGACTTCCCATGGGCCATGTCTGGGCAAAGAATATTCACAATCTACACGACATGTCAATGGTTATATGTGGACTCTCACTACTTGCGCAACATGCTTAATAATGTTTCTCCCGAAGCTACCACCTAGTCTAGTCAACCGAGGATAATCCCCCGACTACTCATATCGAGTCAAGTAAAGACCACGATATTCATCTACACTACACGACATTCAAGCGAATCTATTCCTGACCACTATCTGGTTCGGACGTCCGGAGCCATCCACTGGATCCATACGACATGCCGATTACTCTCCAAGCCTAGGATTACCAGACTTAGAGAGTTGAGGACAAATTATTTGGGCCAAAATTGACCCCAGGGGCAAAAACGACATTACACCGCAAGACCAGAAGCCCATCAGCAGACTGGGTCCACAGACGAAGACGTCACATAAGAGTCCAAGCCCATTAAACATAAAAAGACCAACAGACACCCGTTACAGAAATCAAGAGAGAATCCGAATTCATTAATACCATCATGAAGTCAACAGTTTCGAGAGGAAGACAAGATTGTCAGTTATCGAACATGAAACACCTGAATTAAACCCTCATTAATAACGACTCCAACGGGCAGATATGGAACTTCATACCAAGAGACCTATAAAAGAAGAAGGAACAACAACAGAGGGACATCTTCAATCAAACTACCCCTAATACCAAGGCAAGACAAATACACACCGCCCTCATGGCATACAACCGAAGGTTGAGGTATCTAAAAAGCCTTGATCTATTTACTTTACACTGATCAGTGCTTAGGCTAACTTAAGCGTCGGAGTTCCTACGGTCTCCACCACACCGGTGGGCAGTAAGCTCCTTATTCTCTCTACTTGTTTTGCAGGATTCGCTCGCGCCCAACAAATTGATAATCTCGATTGTGGACCTCGACCGAAATCAGTCTCCACAGTATGAAACTTATAATTTTCTGGATTCTTTAAGAAATGACATAAGGCTGCTTTATATAGGTATGAAATGATGCATTTGAGAACACCATTTGGTTTAGGGTGTAACCCTACTAAGGATTATACCCCTTCCTAATACCTTTTGGAGTCTAGAGGTGTGTTCTTCCAATTTTAGAGGACATGTCTCTACATGTTAGTGCATTTCCCATAAGACACTACTCAATGGACATGACTTTCCTTTATTCATACTATATATTTAGAGAATTTACAACAATCTCCCACAATTCTCTAAATATTCTTGCAGACACTTAAAAGAGTTTCCCTGAAATAAAACTATATTGAAATAGGTAGCTTTCGCCTTGAACCTTTCCTAGTGAATGAAAATCAGATTTACTGAGCAAACCAGTGACTCATAGTCTTGAACTGTTCTGTCGTTGGTGTAAACCAAGACAATTGCCAACACACAACCTTACTTCAACCATTTCCCATTCTGCGGTTGTGTTCTTTTCGGCCATGAACATTGGTCATGGATTCATCAAGTACTTTAGGGAATTCAGCCTTCAAAAATCTCATGGAAGCGACCCCACTTCTTACTTGAAATATGTGATCTACTATAAAAAGTTAATCTGCCTTAACCCTCATTAGGACTCTTCTCCTAATATAGTGATCATTAAAAGCCTTGGCTTATCCTAACCTTGACAGACAACACTCTACGTCATTACAGGAATGAGAAAGAGTATAAAACTCCACAGTGCTTCTTTTGAATTGCAAAAAATTTCAATTGTCCATTTTGAACCTAGATCTTGGAATCTCCAATCAGCTAGGTTGAGTTTCCACAATGACAATTCTTAATTTATAGGCTTCATGCCCATTCCCCTCGATGACTTTTCAACTTGCTCTCTAGGTAAACCTTAAGTAAGTGGATCCGCTAGGTTTTCCTTCGATTTGACATAATCTATTGAAATTATGATACTTGAAAGCAGTTGTCGTATGGTATTATTTCTATGACGTATGTGTCGAGACTTACCATTATACATTGTATTTTGGGCTCTCCCAATAGTCGATTGACTATCACAATGTATGCTTATCACTGGCATCAGTTTTGGCCAATTTGGATATTCTCTAGGAAATTTTGAAGCCATTCCGCTTCTTCCGCTGTTTTGTCTAATGCTATGAACTCTGATTTCATAGTAGACCGGACAATACATGTTTGACTCGAGAATTTCCATGACACGGCTGCACCATCAAGTGTGAAAATAAATCAACTTGTAGATCTAGAATCCACTGTATCAGATATCTAGTTAACATCGATGTATCCCTCTAGAACAGTAGGATATCTCGATAATGTAGACCATATTTTGAAGTTTCTCTCAGATACCTCAAAACTCTTACTATGACTTTCCAGTGGTTGTGTCCTAGATTGCTCGTGTATCTGCTAAGCCTATATACAGCTTGGGCGATATCAGGTTGTGTGTAATTTGTGAGATACATCAGACTTCCGATAATTATCGAATACTCTAGTTAGTATTCTTTGATAAATGAAGAGTTAGGTCTACATGAGTTCTAGCCACATTTAGATCTCCTTTATTATATTTCTCAAGTATCTTCTCAACATAATGAGTCTGAGATAATATATACCTCTCTGATGTTCTGGAAATCTTAATTCTTAAGATCACATCAGATACTCCCAAATTTGTCATACAAATACAGCCAGGGGTATTTGTTGAGAAGATAATATATACCTCAAGGAAGCTAACCAGAAACTGCAGGTTCAGTCATCATGCATGTAGATAAAAGTAAACAAAATCTTTCTTAACACGATATTGTCAGCTAAGCTCATCCAAAAGGCTCATTGCTAATTAACCTATACAGGAAACATTAATTCAAGATTTGATTTGATTACCAATATCAAAGGCTCAGGGCTTTATCCGGAAATAATTCCTTTTAGTACAAAGAGAAACAATTACAAACAGGTATGGCCTTCCATATTATGATCGAGAAAATTACTTGGTAAAAAACACAAGTGTTTATATGGTTCTTCACCCACAAACACAGTTAACGATTGAATACAGGACATTGAGGCCATGATCGATTCTCGGATGATTAAGTATTTGTTGAGAAAATCTTGCTCTGATACCAATTGAAATTTCCTACAAGCATACAACAAACAAACTATCTAATTTGGTAATGGCCTAATATTACGGAAATAAAATTTCTTGTCGGTTTTACGCTACTAAGCTAGTAGCTTTACCAATTAAGTTTATCAATCAATTTTTCAAACACAAGCTATGTTAAATAATATGGAAAGATAATATTAAGCTTTCTATAAATTAAAGAGATAGAGTTAGAGAAATTGACACCGGTAATTTATAGTTATTCGGCCAACAAAGCCTATGTCCACTCCCCGTGCCGCGCTTGAAGATTTCCACTATGTTGAATCCATAACTTACACCGAATTTTCCGTGGGTCACTCGCAACCAAGATTTTTGTCCCATCGGTTCACTCCAATATTTTACACAAGAGTTTTATCACCTAGGCCCACTCTTAAAAATTTTACAATGAGTTTTCTCAATAGGCTCACTCACAAACCTTTACAATCTACCATTTTGAGTATACCCACTTATAAAAGGGATTTCTCAACCTCAAGTGTTTGAATATGAAGTTTAAAGAACAACTTGGACACTCACAAACATAATGAAGATATAGTGTGAGTTGTTAACCCAAAAATCTAAGCTCACTACTAATGATATGAAGCTACAGTGTGTGAGCTTGAGTATGAGAGTGTATGATGATGAATGTTTTATTTACTCTGTTTTTACCTTAAAATAAATTGTAAGAATGTGCAAGAGCTTGGCAAAAACGAATTTGGGGCTTAATATATAGTGAAGGTGTAAACTGCCCCAACTGTTCTGTCTGAGACCGGTATGCCGGTCTGCAGAGGCCGGTATGCTGGTCTTCCAAAGTGTAACAACTATATTATCGTTGAAGATTCAAGCTCTATACCGGATTACTGACCGGTATAGAGGCTGGTATGCTCGTATGCTTACCGGTATGGGGACCGATATGGTCCATGCAGGTTTTCGAGAGCATGTAAAATACGAAGGTTGACCGATATGCTCTTGACCGGCTCTAGTAAACGTGCAAACTCTAGAGTGACCGGTATGTAGTAGCCTGGTTCCAGAGGCGATGCAAAACTGCTCTAAACAGAGCAGGGGCACCGATATGCCGGTGTAAGGACCGGTATGCCGGTATCAGTGCCAAAATTACAAGATTTGTATATTAAAGCCATTTTGCACATTACCCTAATGCATTTATATGGATGTGCATATGTCCTATGAGTTTAGAGACTTAAATTAACAACTCACTTTACAAAGAGAACCCTAAGCTAAGACTTATACAATATGTTATTCATTAGTCGTTTGAGTCTTCACATTCATCGCTCTTCATCACCATTGTGTTTCGACATCTTTTTGGAATACCCTCTAATGCACGTCGAAGTATTCTAATATTGTATCATCAAAATCCATCTCGAGAATATATCGCTAACAATCTCCTCCAATACAAGCCTTCTTCTCACGAATTTGAGGACCATTGAAAAACGGAAAGATTCAGTAGTTTTCAGAATCTCCTCCTGAGTGAACAAGAAACATAACTCTCCATTAATAAGCTTCGGGTGTCTCATCGTAATTGCGACCTCCGGTACTGATTGAGGAGGTTTAGTAACCATTTATGCAAATGACCTGACCCTGACTCCATCCGAGGGCTGGGCCTCGGCGGCCGCCTTGCCATATGAAGAGAACATTGGTCCCTTTTACACACCGGAGTAGAAGAATAAGTTCAATTTATCTCATATTTTTAGTTGGTTAGTCTTTAATGTTCCCAACAATTTTTCTTTTTTAAAAACTGTTATCAATTAATAATAACTTATTAGGCCCCGTTGGTCAATATTCGCCTGAGACCGCCCAAACCTGTCGGACCTTTACTATATTTATCATTTTAGCAACCACATTTTTAACTCTTTACTACGCTTACTATTTTTGATCACACTATAATACATTAATAAATCATGCTAACAAGTGCGCTAAATACATTTATTAAAAATTTATTTTAGGAAAATTTTTTACACTGGTTATCGTAAAAGCAACCACATGAGCCTATAAAAAACTAAAAGGGTTATTTACGTTTCACTACTAAAGTTATGATCAAATAACAATTGGGTACTATGAATATTAACATATTACATTTTACTACTAAACTTATAAAAATTTAACATTTTACTACTTTTCCATCCAAACCGTTAGTTGACCGTTAGTTGACCATGACATCATATTGACATCTTAAGGATAAAAGAGTCTTAACACACACATTATTATAAATTATAAATATTATAATCAACGGTGGTAATCGTACGGCTGAATATTGGAAATAATAAATTATAAATAATTATTAAATTATTTGGTAATTAAATTCTTTATTTTATTGGGTTATATTGATAATTTAGATATTGAAGTATTTTTATAAATGTGATTGTTGATTGTATTTCTTTTAGTGTTATATATAAGATTTAGATATGTTTTTTAAAGGGTATAATTATAATTTTCACTTTTATTTTATTTGGAGGATAAAACAGTCTTTTTAAAGGTCAACTGACGGTCAGCTAACGGTTTGGATGGAAAAATAGTAAAATGTTAAATTTTTATAAGTTTAGTAGTAAAATGTAATATGCTAATATTCATAGTACCCAATTATTATTTGATCATAACTTTAGTAGTAAAACGTAAATAACTCAAAACAAAATGTATACACAAAAGTAAAAATTGCTACTCCATCTTCTATACAAATCTCATCCAAATTAATATTAAAAACAAAAACCAAAATAAAACAATGACATAAACAAATAATCAACGATTCAACTGAACCCCAACTAAGCAGCAAGTCGTCTTGAATTTTATAAAATTTAAGCGAATTTTTAAAAATAAAAAATTAATTTTTCCTGGATTCGGATAAATTTTGGGGTCTTAGTGTGTCCCTGGGCCACCTCTTACTTGCATCCTAACCATTCGCCGGGCCTGGACTCACCAACATGAACAGATTTATGGACTGATCGGTGGCGGCGCTCCGATCGTTAAATCCTGCTGGCTGAGGCGGCTGAGGCGGAGGAGTTGGGGTAGGTGTGTTTGAGCTGGGATTTGGAGATTGAGGGCTAGGTAGTTCCGGTTGGCTAGAGCCGGTGTAAGGGTTCGAACCGGGGTTGGGATTTGGGTAGAGAATGGGTGGTGAATGGCAAGAGTCACCGGAGCATTTATGAGATTTTAGGATGATATGACGCAGATGCCCAAATCCAAAAACAAGACCCAGAACCACCAACACAGTAACTATGAACATGAAGATCTTTGTTGCTTTCCCCACATAACACATTTTTTATTTTTTTTCCAGATTCTCTGAACTGAATCTGAAATGTGGGTTCTGTTCTGTTCTGTTCTGTTGTGTTTTGTTTTTGCTTTTGTTTTCAGGGGAGATAGATTGATACATAGATGGGTTTTGTTTGTTAAGTTTGGGTACTAAATTTTGTTTTTGTTTTTGTTTTTGTTTTTTTAATTTCTTTTTTCATGTTGGTGTTTAGGAGAGAGAAGAATGTGAATTTC